>CAWUPE010001327.1:0-30932 GCA_963924145.1 Pyrausta purpuralis
ATATCCGCTAGTACAGTGGCCAGCACATCAGGTTACCCACTTTTGTGGCAAACTAGCCCTTATTACAACTGAATAAGATACAGCAGTTTACCTTGACGTGCTGTTGTCTGTACATTTAATGATAAACTTGACACACAATCTACAATACAAACTGCTTCAAAGAATTGTATGGTTAATGTGTTTTGTACGGTTTATTATATGTATAAATGCAAATATCCTTGTATAATTTACAGGCGGGCAGACGAAGGAGGAGGTGATAGAAACGAACGAGCGCCTGCGCACCGTGCGTGTGCGCCTCGACGAGAATTATGACACGGCGAAAAAAGCGCTAATCACGCTCATGGCGCGCTACAGCGAGTCCAAGGCGCAGCGGAATGTGTTCACACGATATGCCATGCTGAAAGCTATGATCAAGGTAAGCCTGACTGACTCATAGGTCATCATACATTACAAGCAACTGTGCTTGAAGCGGCCATTGATAGCTGCTGCTGACCACGCATGAAATGCTACAGCGAGTCAAAGGCGCAGCGGAATGTGTTCACACGATACGCCACGCTGAAAGCTTATGATCAAGGTAAGACTGCTTATACGTGATCATACAGTACATCGGCTTCAGCTGCTTGAAGCGGCCATTGATAGCTGCTGCCGACCGCTTATATACGGTCTGAGCGCCGCGTCTGCGCCACCTGCGCGTGAGCCTCGACGAGAACTATGACACGGCGAAGAAGGCGCTCGTCATACTCATGCGCGTTACAGCGAGTCTAAGGTTCAGCGGAATGGTTTCACCAGATATGCGATGATTATGACTACACAAATACCTTTTTTTCATCCCAACATAGCAGATGCAGCTCAAGAAAAGGTTTTTGAGCTTCTCATTGACACACGCCTCTGCTCTTAGACACGAACAGCATAGCAGAGATGTATGCCGTTTACGCGTTATCCCCCCTTTCGACTAGCTAGGAAAAACATTGGCTGACACACGAAGAACCTTGAAATTCATTTCGATTTATTTAATTTCTGGTAAATATTTATACTTTAAGACACCCAAGACAGCAGGCTTACGTAAAAAGGTAAGTTTATGAAAGGGTTCATTATTGAGAAAAAAATAATAATTGTGTAGTGTTAAGTGTAGATAATGTTCTTTGTTGGCGTCGGTCGATAATATTCAGGAATGCTTGACAAAACAGTCTTCCACGCTAACCAATTATGCTTTCAGGTCACCTAATGTTTAGCCTAGCCTAGCTAGCTAATCCATTCACCCTAAAATAATTTCAAAATTCCGTACAGTGGCCACCACTAGAGCTAAGTCTTCATCGATGCAAATCTTTAATAGAAAAGCTGTTATCTAGAAGCCACCTCAAACTTTCACTTCGATCACCAAGTTATCCATATCCATAATGCAGGAGCCGCAGCTGTCATGCTGCATTAAAGCGGCGATGACACTTTTTCCCGCGCTATATTGTCATGAATACCTAAGCGTTTCCAGGGTCTATCTGCTAGTTAAATTGCCTTGCAACTGGGGCCTGTGTAATTGCCTCCCGAGTAAACCACGACGTTCAGCGTTCTTGTTTTTTTGTTTGGAAATGGAAGATGCGCGTTTAATTTGTTCACTGGAACTTTCTTTGCTCTTTTTAATGCTACTACACATTCGGTAATACAAACAATATGTAAAAATTTGCCATGGTGCCGAGGATATTGTGTCCTTTTTACGCTTGAACTTGGAAAAATAATACAAATACCACTTTCTCATCATTTGTTAGGTACATCGTGCAAGGGAGCCGTTGCTACTATAAGAATATATGTATGGAAGAACTAAGATAACGGACATAGCTTTGAGAATCAGTAAGCTCAAGTGGCAATGGGCAGGGCACATAGCGCGAAGAACTGATGGCCGTTGAGGCAGGAAAGTTCTGGATTGGAGACCCTTCGACAAAAGACGCAGCGTAGGACGTCCACCAACAAGATGGACAGACGACCTTAAAAAGATCGCAGGATCAAACTGGATGCAGATTGCAGACCGCTTGTGATCGGTCGCTGTGGAAAGCCGTGGGGGAGGCCTATGTTCAGCAGTGGACGTCCTTTGGCTGAGAATGATCATGATGATGATGAATAGTTATAATTTGGGTTTTCTAGTATCTACCTATTAACACCTTATTAATATCTGGTTCTGAAGTTTACGTGAATACTACTCATTGAAATAAAACACTTTACTGATAAGTTTCGCGCACATTTTAATTTCCGTGGTCACAGGCAAGACAAGTGTTTTCTGTGACCACGGATACTGTTAAGCATTCAAAACGTCATACGTATAGTTTTTTTATAAATGTTCCCTCCCACGGTTTTTCACAGCTTCCGATCACAAGCAGTCTTTATCTTGTTTGATCCTGCAATCTTCACAAGGTCATTTATTTAATTATTTTTTTATTTAAAACAATTCATGCTCAAAACAAAAGGTACATATGGCGGACTTAATGCTAAAAGCATTCTCTACCAGTCAACCATAGGTCTATACAGAGAAATTGCTAGCGGCGCGAAGAAAGTGATAGAAGGGCAAAGTGAGAGCTTGATTGAACCTACAATAGGTATTTAAACAAAAAATGGTCGGTGGACGTCCTACACCGCATCTTTGGTCTTTAGTCGTTTCAAATAAATGTGCGCGAAATGAATCTGTACAGTGTTTTATTTCAACCTTTCATATCGCTGGCAATCGTTTAAAACTTAACAAAGTTAACTCCCATCGCTAACTGGACTAAAGATTAATGACTGCATTGTTCACGATCATCCTTTTGTAATGTGAAATATTATTGTTTGTTAATTTAATATGATTAATAAACTGCAAAATCGTGAGAAGACTATTGTGGCAGTCAGTTGAGGATAACAAATGCATTAGCATTGAGAAATTATCGTGGCATTGATATCTTTGTCAGTTGTTCCCAACAAAAGAGTTAAAATACATATATTTGATTATATTTATTTTTTAACTCTTGTATGGTTCAGGCTAAGGCCAATTTCTTCGTCGATAGTAATGGTAAAATGTCGTTACCAGCCGTTGAATTTTTACGATTGTGTGTGTTTTGAAGAAAAAAATACCTAAACCAATAGTCATTCTTCCTACGTTCTCACAAAAACTGAGTGTATTCCAGCGTTAGTACATATTATCATCTGTTAAACGTTGTTCTTAACTTTGTGCTATGCAGTACTACTCTATGTTACATTTCGCAGGCTAAACAAAAATGAAATTTTTTCACTGTATTTATTTCGTGAGTCTCTTTATCCATACGTGCGCAGCCTGAACACAGCTTGTTGCGACATTCTATTATATTTGAGATGTTTCGATTTATCTTCGCAATGCAGTCACGATCTGTACAGAAGTGATATTCGTTTTGCGAACTGCGTGACTCTCATCTGAATAGTTATAAATCGATGGTTTGAAGATCGTATCAAATATTCATACCTTCCTTATGATCTCTGCGATTAATGTCAGGTATGTTATTTACGAGTACGAAACAGGAATAAATGGGAGTGAAATCGTGCTCCCTTGTCAAGCCATCGATTGTCATTCTGACGGATACTTACTTTGTGTCTTAAAAAAGACAGGAAACTGTCGTGATAACGTGAATGCACGTAATAAACTTTCCGTACACTGAGCAACATTTTTAAATAAATAAAAGTTATTTATATTTCGTAACATTAAAATTTAGTTAGTTCACTTGTTTTTAATCGAGAAAGGATGACGCTCACTTACAGATCAAAGCAAAACGTGATGAGATCTAAAATCGTTAATGTATTGCAGTTGAAAAAAAAAATATTTATTAAGTAGCTCTAAATTAATTGTACAACACGACAAATAACGCAAACAAAGCCAATGGCTCACGCAAAAAAAATAACGAATCAGTTATTATTTATATTTCGGATAAAACTAGACCTGAATTCAGATCGTGGGAATGCGGCGTAGAATCCTAACAAGAACAATAACAATTTGCCCAACCCAACCAGATAGTTGGGGAACTCGTTAAACCCTAATTTCTTAAAGAAATCTCCGGCTTAGCAACACCTAACAAAATTCTATACTAATGTAACTAGTTTTCTTCAGGACAGCAATAATTGGATAAAAACATGTGTAACTGAGTTACCAATCTTGAGGTCGCTACGTGTTTCTGAATTTTGACCCTTATGAAGAGCGAGTCACGTCCTGCTCGCCTTCCCAAAGTCAAGGCTGTTCGCTGAATTTCGGTTTCCTTTATATCTGGCGTGCGTTGAATGTAAAACACGAAAACAATTAGATTTCGTTGGGTATTTGCTAAATATTTCCGTTTTGTGTGATGAAAGAGAAGAGAAGCGGCTAAAGAAAATGACGATGATCGATATTTTTCTCTTAGGTACTCGTATATCTAAAATTGGTATGTATTCATTAAGTTGCTGGCAACTTAAGCAATTTCAGGGATCATTATTTTTTTATCATTATTTGTCTGAAATGTGAATATTTATGATTAATATTTTAATGCAAAGATGATAAACTTGTTAATGGTTTCTAACTTTGCCAAATTTTTGGCTGTTCAAGCTGTGTTGTTTAAATATTCCTTTCTATGGCACGGGAATGTTTCCGGCAACGGCACATTTATCGTAACATAAGAAAGTGTTAGGAAGAATCAACTCTGAGATACGGAGAGTTTATTTATGTAATATACATCTTTATATATAGTTCGAATCTTTTTCTTCACTTCTTTGTATATTTTAATCTATAGGTACACAGGTAAAAAGAAAGTCACTTTAGTTACACCACTTATAACTGGAGAACGGGTGGAACGATTTACATGATTTCTATGCTTTTTTGGATATGTCTTTGCCCCGTTAAGGAGATGAGGGGGAATGGAAGTTCACGACTACTTTTATACACGAGTTTGAAAGTAGAATAAAGTGGAGTAAACAGTTCGTTTTTTATCCCTATATATACTTATATGTATTATTAAGCTGAAGAGTTTGTTTGTTTGAACGCGCTAATCTCAGAAACTGCTGGACCTATTAAAAAAATAGTCCCAACATTCTCCCTCTTCTACTCTCTATTGTTTCTATTAGGTTTCCTATTCTCCATTACTATGTTTCAAACTTCGTCATTCGTTTTTTTTCTCCGTCCAGCTGATTCTATCCATCTTCCTTCAGCACCGCATCTCAAACGCTTCCAGTCTATACTTTGTCTATGCACAGTCTATTCTCCAAATGTACACTTTCACAAGTTTTGCGAACACTGTTGGATATCCTGGATTTTATTAAGTGCGTATTCAAGTTAGAAGATTGGCCGTGCCATCGTAATCCTTGCATTTATGTCTGGTGTCCATCTGGAGTCGTCGGTTATTAAGCTGCCTAGGTATTTAAAGTTTCTAACCTGTTCCACCAATCTATTATCAATTGTTATGAGGCTGTATTTTTCTTTCTTTGCTACAATTTGTGTCTCAGTGTTATTTATATTATTTATTAGTCTAAAGTCTTTAATATGATGTTCATTTATTAAACTAATTCTTCCAATTCTGTATATTTTCTGCCATGGCTGCAATATTATCAGCGAATCGAAGGAATTTAAATACTTCCCATTAATTTTGATACTTCCCTTTTCCTGATTCCAATATTTTGCGTATTGCTCACTCTATAAATATGTTTAAAAATAAGTGGCAAGAGAGGACAACCTTGTCTTACTCCCTGTCTTATGCTTACCTTTCGCTGTTCTTCTCCCACTTCTACTATCATTTCTTCTTCTACTTCTGTCTCTGTTTATCCTATCAGCCTCCCTTAGGATTTCCATCCAATTAACTTTATCAAAGGCCTTTTCCAAATCGATAAAAGATATATGTAAATTCATATTAAAATCAAGCTTTCTGTCAATTATAAATCCCAGAGCTAAAATAGCTTCTCTATTTCCTTTCTTTTTCCGGAACCGCTGCTGATCTGGGCCCAAATAGCATTCTTCAAAGATCTTATTCGGTTCTGAATTATTATTGGAAGAATCAATAAAAAAAATTACTTGCCTTTGATATAATATTAAGCGTTTATGATCGTCGCGTTTAAGTTAATTTGCTTTCTTTGGTAATGTTACTGTCTTACTTAAACAAAAATCTCGAGGTATCTGTCCGGTTTCATACATTAATCCCTCAAGCGTATGTGAACGAGACACAATAGATATTCTATTGTTATGCGGTCTCATGCGACCGCTCGGGTGTTGAAGCATAATGAATTAATTTTAAAAGTTTTTGCATGCAAAATGCATCAAATAAAGCAAAAGTTGAATGTTGTTTCGAATCAAGAGGTCAAGACAAACTGCGGAAGAGCGTAAAAAATGGAAAAAAAAACTATCCCGACAAGAAGTTAGATGATGAGCTTATTTATCGAGGAAGGCTTTAAGCTATAAAACATCACGCTGCGACGGGAGGGGAGGGAGAAAACTTATAACGCGCGGGCAGAATCGTGATAATTACTCGTACATATATAACAGATACGTACAAGATTATCTAAAACTAGTGAAATTGCTAAAAACGAATCACCTTGTTCATGTAAACAAAGAAACTCGAATAAAGTATTTATTGCTTTATTCACAATTTTTCATACCCACCCAATGTGTTATAATAAATGACGTTGTGTCCCGTATTCAAAGCTATTTCGTCAGTGATGAGAGATCGTCTCGAGTTCGTCACCTCACACTCTCTTATCATTAATCCATAACAAGAAATTACGGCGTAATTAAACGTTATTAAACGAAACCTCGCATTTATCCAATAAGATTTTACAACAACGCTGATGTAAAGCCCGAAGAACAATCAAGATTTAAGAACAGTATTAGCTATAGCCTATTCTTCACGCAATTTGTATGTTGTACCTTGGCAAATCACATTGTTTTTTGCAAAACACAGTTATTTCTTATATAAAATTTACAAGTTTGCTTGTTTGCAAGATTTCAAAGCAGGATGAACTAATTGTTACTCGTTCGTCCTATGATGTGGACCGCACTGGTAGTGTTGTTCTAATACTGAGTACTATATAAAATTCTCGTGTCACAGTTTAGTTGCCAAACTCCTCCGAACGGCTTGACCGATTTTTATGAAATTTTATATGCGTATTCAGTAGGTCTGAGAATCGGCCAACATCTATTTTTCATCCCCCTAAATGTTAGGGGTAGTCCACCTCTAAATTTTTTTTTCTTTGGACAAAATTTTTAATTTCATACAACCCTCAATTTTCACCTTTCTACGATCAACCTTTATTTTTTAATAGCCATTTTGGTAATTTAAGGGTGAAACAAAATTTGCTGGGAATGCTTAACTTTTAAAATTACGGGACTCGGCGGGACGGGGCTGGGGGTGAAACAAAGTTCGCTGGGTCCCGCTAGTTAAATAAATAAATATGTGTCAGACAACACATCAATTGACAGGATTTCGAAGTAAGGAATTTTCTTCCTCGTGCTACGAATACCAGACAACGATGATGGGGGCGTCTTCTATAAATACTTAGAATACATTTAGAGGTAAAAAACATCCATGACTTAAGTTCTTAGGTTCGTGCTCATCACACAAACATTTACCCCTTGCGGGATACGAACCCACAACGGCCGGTATAGTAATCAGGAGCGCTAACCAGTACACCAAACGCGTCGTCGTGCTACTTACACACTGCGACTTTTAGCATCGATGCAGTCGCGCGTTAGCATCGATGCAGAAGCGCGACTGCATCGATGCTCAAAGTGGCGCAGTGTGAAAAGTTTGACATTTCCGGGTGCATCGATGCTGCATCGCCAAAAGCTTGCAGTATAAGTCGCAGTGTGTAAGGGGGTCTAAAGGGGGTCTTATAAATTTACTAACAATTAATGTACAGTCGCTAGCACACCAGATTACACATTTTTGTTGAAAAATAACCCTTATTACAACTGCATAAGATAACGCGTGCTGATGTCCGTTCATAACAACTGTTTAGAATGTTTTAAACACTTACAGTGTCACATTTTATATTCATAAAGATGACCGTTTGCCCTAGTTAGGCAAGAAGTTGCTGGTTCGAGTCCCGCCCGAGCGCATATTTTTGTTTTTTTATTTCATCTTTATAACAAAACAACTGTTGTTGTAAAGAGCTGAAGAAATCATATTTAGGGAGAATACGATTTTAAGATAAATAAAGCTGCGATATTTGTTGTAAAAATAGTTTAAAAAAAATTGAGGTTGCAAATAAATTACCCGATTTTCTTATTTCAACTTGACTAAACATATACATTCAACAATTACTAAGGTTAATTTAACAGTTATTGTGGGGTAATATCATTCTAAAATTAAGCTCAAAGTTACCCTATCATCCTATGGCTGCGAAAAATAGATAACCACCCCATCTTATACTAACATCACTTGATGTTAAGTATGATGTTCATTTATACTAACATCACTTGATGTTAGTATACTAACATCACTCGATGTTCGTAATTTAAAAGATCGTTATTCCTATTCATACATACTATTCGCTAATAGATGTCGCTGTTCTTCATTAACTCGCGGTGCAATTTACATTCGCCCAACTGCTTAAATAATTAATCAGGTTTTATTAGAGCAATCCGCTCGAATTTATTATTTTTGAAGATATATGGCCTGCAAAAATTGAGCAGTAATATGTCGCTTGACGATTGGTTAAATAGTTTCTTGCGTTAAACACTAATTATACGGGGTTTTTGGTACATCGTGTGCCAAATGAAAATGGGTTATAATGTGGGTGTCATTAGAAATCATTTTCTGTCTTTAAAGAGTTGTTTCGCCCGGTGGTTTTAGTTCTATATATATTTTTATGGCTATAGTAAAAAAGGCCAAGTGCGAGTCCGGACTCCCGCACTAAGGGTTCTGTGCAACTTAAACTAAATTAGGGGTCCACTTACTTACACTCAGCAAAAATACTACAATATTTTTTGAGAGCAAAAAGTGACTTTTTTGTCACAGTATTTGTATGAAGGGCAATCAACGTTATATTTGCGGTTGTTGTAAAGTTAGCCTGTAACATCCTACTGCTGGGCAAAGGCCTTACCTCAACTATGAGGTAGTTTGAGCCATACTCCACCACGCGGGCTCAGTGCGGGTTGATGGAGGGGTGTTTGCAAGGCAAGCGACTAACCCTGCTGTCAGATTTTATCAAGCCGCCCATAGGGCTTTTACTAGGCTTAACGACTAATATCAACCGATATTAGCCGGGACCAACGGCTTAACGTGCCTTCCGAAGCACGGAGATGCTCGTGATGTACCTCACTTATATGGTCGGAATGGTCACCCATCCAAACACGACCGCGCCGTAGGTTGCTTCACTTCGGTATCACTACCAAAGCACTGCTACCACTGCGCTACGAGCACCTCAACCTTGCGGTTGTTGAAAAAGTGCTATACCTCAATAAAAAAAAGTTTATAATACTAAAATCCGACTACCTACTGTACCTACCGACTACCTACTGTAGCAAAACAGATTCATTATAATAAAAAATCAAAAAACAAACGACCACGGCTATCTTTTAAGACTATTTTCTTGTTTCGTACTTTTTAGAGCGTGTTTTAAGTAGTTGGGTTCTAGTTTTATAAACTTTCTTTTTATTTACTTATTTTATGTAAATATGTGTTCGGTATAATTATTATGCAGAGCAGACACAATTATTTATGGCACAACATAAAGTTAATTACAGTTTATAAGCCTAAAGTAAATGTACAATAACAGCTAACAGCGATTTCTTCCAGACAATCTTTGGGTAAAGAAATAGACTATTCATAGGATGGGGGAGTCACGTGCAGAGATTAAAAAAGAAGAAAAGGTTATTCTTTATACATAAAATAATAATAAATACATAAGCATTCAGAAATATTAACCGTAATACTTCGATAGAACACAAACGAGGAGTGAACGCTTACTGCGTATCATAGCCATGCTGCTGCCTGTATACGTTTTGGGGCAAGTCCACAAATGCGCAGGCGGTATCTGTGTTACAAAAAAGGTGTATGAGAATAATTACGTTTACGGCGCCAAGACACACGTGCAGAATGTTATTTGTAAAATTTGAAATACATGGTGACTTGCGTCTATATATTCGAATTATGTCGTTTTATAAGAAAGCTCAGTAAATATTTTTTGCATTTTAACGGCTTTGCTTTTCTTCGCCGCGCAAGTGATTTTATTTTGCCTGCCGCTACATTGAATTATTCAAGGTCGGTCCGTACTACATGGCTATAAAGGTACATTATCATTTGCCCAATTATTTAAGCACTCCAAGGGTAAGGTAAGGTAAACAATTAAAAAAGTTATTAGTCCAAAAGGCATATTACAATATAAATCAATATTTTAATAATACATTTATATATTATTTAGATTTGACATTGTATAATTTTAATTGAGCATTGACATAATTTAATTGTTATTTTATGTATATATTAGAATTTAACATTACCGGATTATTATTATTTATATAGAGTCTATCAAAATGAACTGCGTTCCTTCTTGAGGCAAATTGTAATGTGCAAATGCAACAACTTTTTGTATGGGACCAACATCATAATCCTAAATAAAAAAAATCTCTTTCGCATACTAGAGTGCCAATCAGCTTGATGTATACTTTGTATGGAGTAGTCATTTTTTTTTGAGATTAATATGTTGGTCCCATGCAAAAAGTTGTTGTATTTCAGCAACGAATCTCCACCGAGAAGGATTGCAGTTAATTTTGTTAAACCATGTACAACATAGCAAACAATGCATATGAAAATTACACCGAAGTTGATTTGGAAGCCACTTAAGCCGACGACGACCCGTCTGGTGTAGTGGTCGAGAAATCGCCTTCTACGCAGCGGTTTGGGGGTTCAATCCCCGCACAATACAAACATTTGTGTGCATGAACATGTCTGTTTGTATTGGTCTGGGTGTATTCTATGTATATCATGTATGTATTTACAAACAAAAAGTATTTAAGTATTATATCCGTTGTCTGGCAACACAAGCTTTGAGTAGCTTACTTTGGGACTAGATGGCGTTGTATGGGAATGTCCAAAGGATATATTTATTTATTTATTTAAGCCGGGAACGATATTTAAAACGTGGTCATGTTTCCGTAGACCGAAAATAATCCGAATACAGAAGTTTTGAAGACGTTCGAGCTTGTCGAGAAAATTTTCGTTCAGATCTAGATAGCAGCAGTCTACATAGTCTAAAATGGGAAACAATAAAGCTTGGACAAGCGCAATTTTTGTGGGTATTAGAAGGAAATTCCGAAGCCTATTTAGTAATGCCGCTGCAGCAAACATTTTTCAACTAACTTCTGTGATTTGTGTAGACCATATAAGTGAGCAGTCGATGTGTACTCCCTCGTTTTTAACAGAACTGCTAAAAGGTTGCATGGCCGCCGACCAGTCAATTAGAATGGTTGATCTTGAGCCCGTAGAATTTGCTCCAGTCAAAACTGTATATTGGACACCAATCACATACATTGCACTGATCCCAAAATAAGCAGCTAACGCACTTGTGTTATGGAAATCAGACACAACGGTGGTACCGCAACACCCAGACCCGAGACAAATAGATTTTTTATTTATTTCTATATTGACCCGACCCGACCTCGTAGCGGCGACGCCTTGAAAACCAGCGTTCTTAGCCACTACACCACGGAGGTCGTCAATACGTACAATAGAATACGACTTAGATCGGTGTTGAAAACTCCACAACAGCAGGTAGGTCTTCAAGGTGCCCTTATGAATATATGTGAAGATCGTCTGCATATAAATGAAAGAATGACATAAGATTGCGTGTGATTGAATTATTGAAAATTGAAAAAAAGAGAAGAGACAGTACGCCACCTTGAGGTACACCAGCAGTTAGGTCGCACCATTCAGAGAACGAATCCTCTGAACGGATATGCTGTCAGTACCCATGCAAGTAGCCATGAAACCAGTCAAGGACCGCCGGAGATATGTATGTTAAGCGAACGAAGTGGCCGAGTAAGTAATAGAATTAGGTGTTAAAAGCATTGCTAACCACTATGTAAGCGTCTATCGTACAAACGTTTGGCTTTCATATAAAATGGTCTACGGAATCTCGATGTCATTTAATCAGACCTATCCATAGACACACCGCATGCATAGGTTTGAGCAAAAAAAATTGTTTTAGTTTTATGTATAGAAGCCATCCTCAAATGTAATTATTTTCAACGTTTTTGTATGGAAATCGTAAAGCAATTGGCAGGATACACTTACTTACCAAGTTTCATCTATGTCAATTTTACCTGTGCTTTGTAATTTTTTGAAAAGATAATTTTTAATCAAATTTTATTTCATTCCACATCAAATAAGTTATTACATAAAAAAGCAATTTGGTTTTCACATCACACAACGAGCGATGGAGTTGCAAGGATGGCTATGCTCGGTGTTGATACGTAGAAGAACTAAGGTAACGGATATATCTCTACGAATCAGTAAGATTAAGTGGTAGTGGGTAGGGCACATTGCGCGAAGAACTGATGGCCGTTTGGGCAGAAAAGACCTTGTAAAGATCACAGGATCACACTGGATGCCGACCGCTCACAACCGGTCGCTGTGAAAAACCGTGGGGGAGGCCTATGTTCAGCAGTGAACGTCCTTTGGCTGATAATGATGATGATGAACAATTTGGTTTTACAACAGGTAGAAGTACTGCTAATGCTGGAGTTGCTCTCTGAAAACATGTATTTGATGCCTACGATAGTAGGTATGATGCTATAGGTGTGTTTTTTGATCTTTCTATACTTCTAAAGTATTTGATTTTGTAGACCATGAGACCTTATTAAAGAAACTGCAATATTACGTTTCGATTGATGCACTAGGTGTATTTATATCTAATGTTAGTGAAAGAACACAAAATAACGATGTTTTGCTACTATATTGATATTCTTGAGATTTAAGGTCTCACTGGATCATTATATAATTTAAATACATTGTAAGTTCTTATTAAATGTATGTTGAATGTAGTAGATAATAGAGATTTGTTTAGGTGTGTCTTGGTGATGGCATGATCTAACCAGTCTGACTATAGTGTTGTATTACCGCATTTGTCATGCCATAATTGATTTTCTGACTAACAAACAATCCGAAATTGTTACAAAAAGTAAAATCCATCTCTTAGAATTCCCAAACGTAAAACATTTGCTTCGTTATTTACAAAATAAAATCACGTTTACTGCAGAAATAGCGTGCGTATTTTCTACAGAACCACCAAACAGTAGAATTTAACATTCAAAGGTTTTCATTAAGTACGGAGTGCCGCCTCTAATGTTGCCAACGAAATGTTCCGAAATGTGTAGCTACCCTCTTAGTTAGTATATTATTAAATCTCCAACTAAGAGTTATTTTTTTATAAGACCTTGTAAGCCCAGCTACGTTTACAAAAAAACAAGGCTTCGAAGGTTTTTATTTAAGTTTAATTAACTTCGGTCAAAATTATAAGTACATGGAGGCGATAGCATAGAATGGGAACATTTAAATTAGGAAGGCTCAGTTTTAGCAGGTGACTGACAGATTTTTTAGGGTTCCGTAGCCGAATGGCAAAAAAAGGAACCCTTATAGTTTCGTCAAGTCTGTCTGTCTGTCTGTACGATTCCTATACAAAAAATAAAAATAATGGTATTTAAGGGAGAACTTATACATGAAACTAAAACCGAAATATTTTTTTTACTCAAACTTATGCGTGTATGGTCATCCTAAGCGAGTGTAAATTTAGAAAAAATAATAATAATATAGATCTTAACAAATGATTTTAGCGAAAAATCTTTTGGACGGAATCGAACTAGTAGTTTTTGAGATATTTTGAACAACCGCAAACATAACTTTGTTCTTCATACAAACACTATGAAAAACCATATTGTTATATTTGCTACCTATACCTATTTTAACCCTTAGTGCACGAGTCCGAGTCGCACTTGGCCGGTTTTTTATTAGAAGAAAGTGTAAGTAAGCCAGTGTTCAAACGAATTTAATATGCCTTTTCTAACTGATGCTTTTTTGACGCAGGGGAAATGCGTTACGCATACCTTGTACCGTGGGGACGACGTTTGCGTGGGGATGTTCTATTGACGAATGACAATCCATTATAAGCATGCGCTCCGTCGTCCAAGTCGGGTGAAAATACAAATATAGCATCACCATACTATTACAATTCATTCAAACTGCCTCGGTGGCGCAGCGGTAAGAGTGTCGCACGTCAAAGCGACGGCTACGCCAGAAGTCCCGGGTTCGATCCCTGGGTCGGGCCAAAAATATATACTTACCTGGGTTTTTTCTGTTCAGAAATTCTTAGGGTAGCCCGGAGTTTGGAAGTTGGCGGTGTTTCACCCCCGTGCCCCAGAAAGCACGTTAAGCCGTTGGTCCTGCGCCTGATCTCTCTCCAGTCGTGTCAGATTGCTGTCCCATCGGGTTAAGAGAGTGAAAGAAATAGAGAGTGCACCTGTGTTTGCGCACACACTTGTGCACAACAATATGCAGCGCAGTCGGTTAGTCGTTGTGACTGGCCGCCGTAGTCTTAATCGGCTAGGGAACTATTAATATTGTTACAATCCATTAAACAATCTGGTTCATATTAAGTATGTACTTTGAATCCATGCTCTTCATATTGCTTGGGTTGGAACATGGAAAGTACAAAATGACATTCGATCAATCTTCTGCGTAGTATTCGTGACCTTTAGCAGATCAAATTGTAGAGCGTGAGTGCCTATCAATCAATCAAGTCAACCTTTATTCATTGCGTCACCGATGAGCTGATACACACTATTTCAACAGGCTTTTAGCTGAACAGTCCCTAAAGGCATTATCCATACCATCGCAGTTCAATTTATAATGGAGTCAAAGAATGTCAACAAATTGTTATAATATTTGTGTTATATGTTAGATATTTTCATCAACGGCAATTATATAACTGAGACGTTCATCGAAAAAACTATGAAAAACAAAGTTGATAGCGGTATTTTGTCTAGTTATAAAGTTACTGGACACCTATTTATAAATTAGTTTAGTTTATTAAACCCTCGGTGCGTGAATTTGATCACAAACCCGACCTCACTTGGCCGGTTTTTGTGTATTTCCATTTCTAATTAAGGCTTATTGTTTATGTTTTTTATTTCAAATTGAGGCATCGTTAATATTAGTAATGAGTAATATTGGACACCAATCCAATCCCAAAGTAAGCTAATGCACTTGTGTTATGGAAATCAGACACAACGGTGGTATCACAACACCCAGACCCGAGACAGTATAGAAATGTTTGATTTCTATATTGACCGGGAGTCGAACCCGAGACCTCGGAGCGGCGACGCCTTGAAACCAGCGTGCTTAGCCACGGCACCTCGTAGGTTGTCATCATTGGATCAATCTAGGTACTTTAGCTCTAACCAAATGCAAAAAAAACTTTTGTAAGATCTTGAAGTTATTTTAGTATCAGAAAGCGTCTTACAAAATATGTAATATTCAAAACTTCATAACTATTTTGTTACAGAAAGTAATGTTGGTGTAAGATCGTTATTCTATTTCTACTAATCGTTGATAGATGTCGCTGTTCTACGTTAACTTGCGGTACAATTCACATTCTCCCAAACGCTGAAATAATGATGAAACGAATATAACACAAATCTGCTCGAAGGACCATTTATGGAAATTTTTTGAAGGCATATTGCTTGCAAATATTGAGCAAGAATATGTCGTTACTTGTTATTACATACTAAATACCGATTCATTGCTCAAAATTTTTTTGTCCGAAGATTATTTTTCTAATCATAAGGATTAGAAATCAAAACCAGGGTTGACTGATGTAATACCCATAAAATTATTATCCCTTTGGAATAGAACGACAAAAGCGAGATGTCACTAGCAGCAAACTGTGTGATAATAAACTTTTAAAAAAATGCTTAAGAATGTTTTTAACACTCACAGTGTCATATTTTATATTCATAAAGATGAAATAAGAAACCAAAAATTTGCGCACGGGCGGGACTTGAACCAGCAACCTTTTGGCAAACCGGGCCAAACGCTCTTACCAATTGAGCTACCGTGCTGTTAGTCCGACCCTGCGAAATTTGTGGTTTCTTATGAAAACGTCAATTGCGTGACGCCTAGCGCCATCTAGCCGTCTGTTTATGAAACAGATGGCCCAAGCAGTTATTCTTTACAGAATAAATTCAACTTGGAAATTGATGTCGCTTCGCTATCTAATGCTTAAGAATGTTTTTAACACTCACAGTGTCATATTTTATATTCATAAAGATGAAATAAGAAACCAAAAATTTGCGCACGGGCGGGACTTGAACCAGCAACCTTTTGGCAAACCGGGCCAAACGCTCTTACCAATTGAGCTACCGTGCTGTTAGTCCGACCCTGCGAAATTTGTGGTTTCTTATGAAAACGTCAATTGCGTGACGCCTAGCGCCATCTAGCCGTCTGTTTATGAAACAGATGGCATCAATTTCCAAGTTGAATTTATTCTGTAAAGAATAACTGCTTGGGCCATCTGTTTCATAAACAGACGGCTAGATGGCGCTAGGCGTCACGCAATTGACGTTTTCATAAGAAACCACAAATTTCGCAGGGTCGGACTAACAGCACGGTAGCTCAATTGGTAAGAGCGTTTGGCCCGGTTTGCCAAAAGGTTGCTGGTTCAAGTCCCGCCCGTGCGCAAATTTTTGGTTTCTTATTTCATCTTTTAAAAAAAGTAAAAACCGACTTCAAAACCAAAATGCACTAAAAAGTCGGTGCTGTCATAGTTGATGCTTGATGGTCAAAGTGATGGCACCGACTCCAAAAAGAAATTTTTATTTAAGACTTTTTAGTGCATTTTGGTTTTGAAGTCGGTTTTTACTTTTTTAAAAGTTTATTTTATTGCCTCAATTTTAGTGATTATATAAGAGGGGGGGGGGGGGGGGGGGGGGGTTTCACCTTTCACCTTATGATTCTATTTTTTAAGAAGCTACAAATTACCTACCATAAGTTTCGTCACTATAATTACTGAACTCCTAAGCGTTAAGGAGTTCCACCATCAGCTCAGCCCCACAAGATGTTGACTATCAGACGTAACAACACGTCAACATTAAGATTCTAGTAAAGAAACACTATACGTGCCTTTAAAATTTGAGGGTTTCCCTCGATTATACCAAGATCCCATCATCAGATCCCAAAATGGAAAAATGGGACCAACTAGAAGGTATACCCTCTAAGTATGCGAAAAATTTTTCGATTCGGTCGACAAACGACTGAGATATGAGGTAACAAACATACAAAAAAAAAAAAAACATACAGTCGAATTGATAACCTCCTCCTTTTTTGAAGTCGGTTAAAAAGAGATGGGTAGCAGAACCATTTTTGTCAGATGTCAAACAGTTGACCGTTCTGCAGAAGCTCGCTGAAAATTACGTGCATTTGATTTTTTATATTTAAAAGTGAAATTGTGAATATTTTTGAGAAATAATGCGTCTGAAACATGGTGACTTGATCGGTGATTGATTGTTATGCATTACAGCGGCATAACCCCAACAAATAATCATTTAACAGGTAGATTAGTCCAAATCGAAGCCTCTTAATATACGACTTATATTTACCAATGCGCTTTAAATTTAAAGTACGCAGTTTCATTATTCTATTCTACAAACGTTAATTTACGTAAAAAATAAAGACAGAATTACTCAAGGAATGTTTATCGACGAATATTTTGTATAATGAAATAACATTTAGTTTTACACTAGAGCTGCATGTTCAATATTTTGTGTCGACTGTTTATCATGCAGTAAACTACTATATTTAACTTAGGAACATTGTTATAAATCACCTGATCAAAAGGTTATCTCATTTAAAGCTACAAATGTTACTTACTAATGTTAGTTACTGACATCTTAAATCGGTTTCGTTTGACAGCTTTTACTTGTCCTTGTATTCCGATAGGAATATTAATTTTATGGTAATAACTTACTTTAGGTTGCCTCTCCACAAAACATATATCTATCTATCAATCTTATCTACTCATTTGTTTACATATTAAAGAACCTACTTTAATACATACTATTCTCTGTGAACCTACTTTAATACGTAATATTCTCAGTCCCGTTTCACCCCCGATAAACACGCAGGGCAGTTCCGTAACAATATGCAGGCTATATAATTCAAGCTAATCTTCATAAAGATGGAATAAGAAACCAAAAATTTGCGCACGGGCAGGACTCGAACCAGCAACTTTCTGGCTAACTGGGCCAAACGCTCTACCAATTGAGCTACCGTGCTGTCAGTCCGACCTCGCGAAATTTGGGGTCTCTTATGGATACGTCATTATGCGTGACGTTTAATTTTTGGTTTTCCTATTTCATCTAAATGAATCTATAATATGACACTGAGTGTTAAAATACTCTAAATCAAGCTAATTTGTTATAAACCTCTATTATTTGCAGTGGTGAGTAGCAAATGAATGTTTTCATATTCATAAAGATAAAATAAGAAACCAAAAATTTGCGCACGGGCGGGACTTGAACCAGCAACCTTTTGGCAGACCGGGCCAAACGCTCTTACCAATTGAGCTACCGTGCTGTCAGTCCAACCCTGCGAAATTTGTGGTCTCTTATGAAAACGTCAATTGCGGACGCAATTGGTAAGAGCGTTTGGCCCGGTTTGCCAAAAGGTTGCTGGTTCAAGTCCCGCTCGTGCGCAAATTTTTGGTTTCTTATTTCATCTTTATGAATATAAAATATGACACTGTGAGTGTTAAAAACATTCTAAAGCATTGAATGTTTTCAGTTTATGTTTTCGGATACACAGGCTTTAATATCAATTGCGATATCGAATTGCGGTCCGGTTGTGTCAGCTTAAATAAAACATTACTAATATTAGAAAGCTGAAGACTTTGTGTTTATTTATTTGTTACCGATTGAAAAGAAATATTTTTATGTTGGATAGCTTATTTATCGAGGAAGGTTTAGGCTACCTATGAAACATCTTGCTGCGATGGAAGGGGAGGATGCAAACTCAAAACGCGCAGACGAAGTCTCGGGGGACTTCTTGTCTAATTCTAAACAGACATAATTTTCTTAGCCCAGGATTTTCCCATCAAAGAATTGATGAAGGCCGAAGCAAAGGCAATAATGGTAAAAAGTCTTTTCAGCACACACAGTTAACACTTTGCAGGGCGGATAGGTAATTAAATTGCGGAGTCGTGCCCTTTCGCCTTTCACACACTCTAATGAAAGAATGAGATAGCGCTAATTGGAATTGGAGAAAATGTTTTCTCGATGCAGGACGGGAACAAAGATAGGATTTACTGTGTTTTTTTTTGTAATTTTGTAATTTAGGGTAATTTGAGTTTTTTTTGCGCCTTATATTTCAGTGAAGTTCATAGTTTAACTACTATAATATTTTAATTGAAACTTAGTAAGTTGAAATAAAACACACCCATCTATAAACACTCGAAAGTAATATAAACCACAAAAAGTACCTACTACCTAATTATTTTTACATAATTGCATTTTTAGGCTTCTTTCACATCATTGAATGAATAAAACCATCCCAAATCGCAAAAAAATAAACTTTCATTATTATTAAATTAAATTAAAAGTAAAATTAAAATTCATTTATTTCAGATAATAAGTATCCATAATTTACATAAAACGACAATAATTAATTAAATACAATAAATAAAACGAAAATAAATAAATTACAATTAAATGATGATCAAAACTAAAATTTAAAATGTCAGGTTCTTACTTAATAAAAGGCGATGAATTGGCATGCAGCTTCATCCACCTTTGCATCATCGGGGAATCCCACCGCTCGGCCAATGCACTCAGGACACTGTTGGTACTGCTCCGAAAGCGTTTAAGCAGAAACAAATTCTTTTGATGTTATTATCAAATTTCAACTATATCACATACATACATGTCAAATCGCTAACCTTCTTTTTTGAAGTCGGTAGAAGCACAGCTGACAATAAAAGTAGGTATATTTGCTTTGCAATATTCAAACATATTTCATGCAAAGCCGAATGAGAGGGGCAACAGCTCATAATGTTTTTAACATACCATTACCGGATCAAAGCATAAATATTCAATTTCTCCCGTGGCTTTTCCCTACGCTTCTCTCAAGTTCCCTTTATATAGAGATGCATAACAAAATCAGAAACATGTTACAAAATTCGGCTTTTTTTTTTCATTAGAATTCCATGACTCTGGTCAGAACAGCTGAGTAAGTTACTACAAGAAAGTCGACTGTGTGATTTGCTACTCATTCTTTTTGTAGACCCTTTGGATACTTCTTGGCTAAGGTTGAAGCAAATATTCCCAGCCGGCACGTGAACAGCACCAACCAGGCGTCAACCATACGGAAGCACGTTACGTAAAGGGAACAGCAACGCCTCGCCTGGGATCATGTATGCTACAACTTATGACAGTTCTACTTGTCAATAACAGCCCGTTTGACAGGGTAGACGGATAGTCGTCAACCAGCGAGCGACGCGCCGTAAGAGCGTTACAACGCAAGCGCCGCTGGTCGAGAGTGGGTCCCGAATTGGTCTCGATCCTCGGTGGTGACGTTACGAAGTTGATAGATGTGCGTTGAAGTATGGAGTTTCATCCAAAGAATACTGGAGGCCTCGAGTTAATACGGTACTGTCACCGTGACGGGTTGATTAGTGGGCTTGGACCTTAGTTTCGTAATGTTTAAAGGAAAATTTTAATTACCTAAACAAATTTATAAGAGTATTTAATATAATGCGACCAAATTTTCATTATAATTAATGTGCAACTGAAAATTCGATTTTTATGTGAATATTATTAATATCTTGACATTAATCCCCTCATCGCCTTCTTATCTTAAAGATATGTTCCCGTTTTTATGCCAAACTCACGATCGGTCTCTCCGTTCCTCCGACAATCTCCGGCTAGGCACACTGGCACACCGCTCCACGTACGTCTCCAAGTCATTTTCAGTGACGGCAACACGACTGTGGAACTCTCTTCCTTTGGATGTCAGGAGGGCCGAGTCGAAGGTATCATTCAAGAGGAAAGTCCGTCAATTTTTTAAGAATAAATAATTGCAAAATAATATGTATTATTATGTGTATTATTTATGTATATTTTTTATATATTGTATTTATTTTGTGTAAGTTTAAGTATATTTATTGAATATAAAATAATTTGCAGTAATTAAAGTACGTTTATTTGTTATTATAAATATTAGTTAATTGTTACTATTTTGTTGTTTTTCTCAAAATTTCTTTTCGCTGCATCCATTGCATGACCTAAAGGTTTGACTGGCAGAGAATGCTTTTAGCATTAAGTCCACCTTTGTACACTATGATTTGTGCAATAAAGTCTTTTAAATAAATAAATAAAAAATATTTACGCACATGTTTACTTTTTTAAGTCCCGTTAAAAAAAAAAGTGCACTTGGTTACTATTTTTGTTGACTAAAATCATATTTGTTTATTCATCTTATTTGAGTACTCGTTTCAACCCAACTGAACTGCAAAGCAATCGAGCGTCAGGAGGCTGCTCGATGAAGGATGGTCGAATGTCGTAGTTTTCCAAATACGAGTAAGTAGCTGCTATAAATGATTGTAACTGTTACTTAATCACTGTAATATTTAAATTAATTTACTGATCTTTTTGGAGAAGAGTTTTCTCAATCGGGGAGCGCGCGGATTCCGGCAGCTCAGTCAGTATGCGTCCAGTTGAGATAGTTGATACTACCCTTGTATTAGTTTATCTGTGCCTTGGAGATCAAAGTATAAACGTATTCAAGAAGTAACAAGAATTATTATTTTATGAAATTAGTCTCACGGCGCTGTTTACAAGCAATATTTTGTTTACGCAGCCGGATTCGGCTAACAGGCAGATAGCTGAAGCATTAAAATATCCATCAACTGCAAAATCATTTGTCTAGCACTTATGGCTTCCTACTACTTTTTCGATAAATAAGCTATCCGACACAAAAATAATTTCTCAAATCGGTTTAGTAGGTAGTTGCTGAGATTAGCCCGTTTGAACAAACAAACTCTTTTGCTTTATAATATTAGTATATATTCACACCCGAATTTTATCTCAGTAAGGTTTTTATGTAAATCAGATGAAGACGAAGTCGGCGCGCCGCCAACTACTTAGACTCTTCTGTTACAGATGTTCCCTGTTTGTAGCTGATATAATTATTATTTAATACCTCTGCTTCTCAACTTTAAAAGTTTGTATCCCCCTAACTCTAGGACACTAATCACCGAAATATTTCACTGTACCTTGTGTTATGCACAGAATCTTACCACCGTTAAGGAATCACTGGTAACTTTTCTCCTTTATTTGTAGATACATAAAACAACTGATCAGCGATACGGCAGCTTAAAATTACAAATAAAAATATGGATAAGTATCGCATAATCTTCTCCTTAAACTACAAAATTATGAAATTAGTTACCGCTACATTTATTGTAGCGATATCGTATTATAAAACACATTGTTATTACCTTTTATAACTAGTAAATAATAGAAATTAGAATGTTTAGGAATGTAAACCATTTTATTTTAGCAGCAGTGTGACCTTAAACTATGACTAACTATTAGATCTTATACTATGTACCTACATGATAGAGATGTGACCTAACGGGGTGACCTCCTAGAGCCTAACGGGGGCTACAGCAACTCAACAGTTTGGGCATCTTTGGCTCCAACCCAGCTTCAACTGAGTCTGTCTAGTTCCCTTTTTGTTTCTGCTCCGTATCCTCGTCTCGGGCACCATTGTTTTGGCGGACGAGTTCCGTAAAGATTATTAGCATGCATTTCACTGTTCCATCTTCTGCCAGTTTTTTCACAGTGCCGTCATGTTTCTCAAATTTGAATATTTTAACAATTTCGAATTAGGGCTCCGAACATTTATGGTGTATGCCTTAGAATGTTTTAACACTCACAACGTCATATTTTTTATTTTTACAGGTGAAATAAGAAGGAATTGGCGCCTATACGGGCCCGAGTATTTACGGCGATGTCTCTCGGGCCCGAGTGTGCATGTTTTTTTAAATAGTTATACCGCAAATAGTTTTCACGATTTTTTTCTGCTAATATAATATTTTACAGCAATCCGTTGCAAGCGATCGGCTCAGAAATATAAAGTTTTACCATAAATGAGAGGGACCTGCCCCTTTATATGAAAAAAAAAACTTGGAATGCGTTTATTTGCTTTAAAATTATTTCTACGTCTACATCTGTAACAATAAAGTTTGCTCCTAAACGAACTCGAGGCTATTAAATCAAATGCAAAGCTCTTGAAAACAAACGAAGTAGTGAATCGTTCCATTCTTCGTGGATCGCAAGTGAATAAAGAACAACGCAAGTCAAGAGGGGAGGTCTCGGTTACCGCTGTCTATGTTTCTTAGATAATGGTTGAAAGTCATAAGAACTAGCTATTTAAAGTTACTGAAGCGTACTACTGTTGATGAAGGACAATTTCGGTGTTAATCAATCATCTATTGTTTTAACTTTAGGTAAACCATAACCATAAACCATTTGGCCATGTGAGAACATTAAAACGTCAAAAGCTAACTTAGTAAAAGAACTAAGACAAAATTATTGCTCTTTTCTAACGTTAATAATATCAGCAGGACGATTCAGAACGTTCGTTAAGCCATTCGGCTTAGGTTCCGGCTAGATTTTCTATATAAATGTTGCAGAGTGATCGGATGTCGATTTGTCAGTTCGGTAACAAATTTAATAAAAGAACAAAGTAAAAAAGTTGCATCGTATAAATCCACGTTTTTTAATATATGAAAGTTATCGAATCGTCCGTATCCGCAACCAAATGGTTCTGAAACTTTGGGGGGCAAGACTTTTTAGGACCTATATGTGTACTATTGAAACATTTAACTAAACCTTCGTACAAATGCCTGTAAAATGTACTTGTGTCTAAAAAAATACGAAACATAGAAGGAAATCCTCTACTCTTTCGTGTTATAAAATGGTGCCATTTCTACTATTTCTCGGACCGAGCACGACCTGAATGACAACGGAAAAAGCTGAGAGCCTATTTGATAATGGCTTCAATAAAATCTTTTCACTCGCTTCTGTTCGAGAGTCCATAAAGATTGAGTTGTAAAAATATTTTTTTTTTAAACAGATTTTTACTCAGATAAGTAAAAAAAAACTTCTACTTACTCATAAGTAAAGTCTGCTTTTCTACTGATCCAATTAATTAAAGTATTTATATGACTTACGGTATGATGATCACAGATTTTTGAAATTACAATGCATATATACCATTTTAAAATTACTTGCATGCAATGCTACGTCTGACTAAAGTCAGCAAGAAAAATAAGTGCCCAATTCCTATTATTTCCGGACTATCACATAAAGGTAGTTTCACTACCGTCTCCGACTGTACTTTTATTAGAACAGTTAGTTACAAATATGGTCTGCTGGCTGCCAGCCAGAAAAAACTTGCAGTCGGAGACACGATTGCACATGCTATGGTCGTCGGCAGAATACAGTTTGTGATAGTTCGTTTGTTCTGAATTGTTCACTTTCCTTTATGCATTGTGGTCGGTTAACTCAATGTGTTCGTTGGAAATTCAAAAAGTTTGAGAAACAGCATGAAAATTTATAATATTGGTATTTCTTTTGAGTTACTATATTATTATATTGTGGGATATCACTTTTAACACAACATACAGTTATAGCTAAGTAGGTTATGTGCTGCAAGCGTCAAAGAGTAGATACTCGTATATGAAAACTACAATTGTGCAAAGTTTCAAATACCTAGGTTGATGAAAACTATGCTATGTTTCAGTTTTAATGTTTTCAGGTCATTTAGCAAAACACGAGGTATAATCTTGTCCGATGTTGCGTGGAGTACTGCTGCCACCTGCTTTTGGATGGTTCTGTTAAAATCAGCTGGCTGCTTTAGACTCAATATAAAACCGAGCAAAGAAATTTATCAGAGACGATGAACTGTTGAGGCTTGAGCAAAGGCGAAGAGTAACATATCTTTCGGTGTTCTAAAGGTTTCATTTCGGAGAATGTGCGAAGGAACTGCATGACTTGATTCCACCAGCCCCTTTCATCTTCGAAACACAAGACGCGGGCGCGGCATACGGGCCCTTATGTCGTAGAGATCCCAATAACACGACCCAACGATTTCGGTCCACATTTCTTTTGCGTACCGCTTTGGAGTGGAATTCGCTGCCAGAAGTGTTTCCTGTCACTATAATTCTACTGTTAGATACTAGGCAGACATGGTCCATCTTAGGCTGCATTGTCACTTAACATTAGGTGTAATCGTGACTAAATGTCCAGCCATCAAATTAAAAAAAAAAACTTTCTAATGTTTTGACCTTTGACTTCTTACTTAACTGATATCGAGGGTTTTGAAAGAACAAAACAAACTGTCGTAATATTTGATTCGACCAGAGTTTTCCAATAAAAGTTAAGGGGATGAGCGAGCGGGTTCTGTACAAAGAAAGCTGTTAGCGGCTCGCCGTGCTAACGAGTATGAGGTCCTACTGTGAATAATTTGCGTTTTTTAAGAACACAAAAATATTTCCTTAGGTATGTCTTTGTGGTCATATTAGGTCAAGAAAGCATCACGCACAGATGACAGCATGTCAAATAAATACAGCGGTATCTTCAGCAGTTATAATAAAGGCGAATTTTCAACGAAAATGTATGGCCTAATATTTGGTGACTCAACATAAAGTCCAGCACAACCCAACTAGGAAATGTCTATGTGTTGATTTTACTTTTGTGGTAACAAAGCTGACATGACATACACATCAAAAAAAGTTTGCGGTCACTAAAACATCAAAATATTTTTTGATCCGGTAAATCATACTCGTACTACTCAGTGCGCTAAATGATATCCTTACATTAATTGTTATTATTACAGGGTTTATATATTTTAAGAAATCACACAACGTATTATAGTTTCTTGAAACTGTTACATTAAAAAAATAAGTCAACTTATGCATGTGATCATAAACTTTTTTGACGTGTGTAGATATTATTTTAGGACTTGGCCAAATGTATAAAAAGATATGCTTTAGCATGTACACTTTTTATGTACGTATTTAAACCGAATAGAGTAATTTTCATCAAAATCAATTTGGTAGTTTTCTAGATATGGATAAAAGTCAAGAGCTAAAAAATTTAACCGCATGTAAAAAAAACTCTTATTTATAAGTAATAAGTTAAGGAAGCTCATATTTAATGTTCAAATTTGAGTTACGGGTGCAAAAATGCTATAAACTTGCTACATGAGCAACAGGGACAGCTTTATTCAAAGATATTATGAAGACGGTCTAGAGTTCTCCACCCAAACTTTCTTGTTGAGATTTGGATGTCACAGACAGTGAAAATCGCCCGTTGTATTTACAAGGGTTTGCGGTAAGATGGGTAGATTTTTGTCCCCTGTATTTCAAAGTAGTGATTTAGATAGTAAAACCACAATTTATATTAAGGTAAAACTAACCATAAGTGCTTCCTAAGGTAAAGAATGTTTTAACACTCACAATGTCATATTTGTGTTCTTAAGCTGTTGCAAAAACAGACGGGTAGATAACACTGACGTCACGCGTCATGACGTATTCATATAAGAACAGGAATTTTGCGCGGTGAAACCGACAGCACGGTAACTCAATTGAAAAGCGCGTTGGCCCGGTTAGCCAGAAGTTACTGGTTCGAGTCCCGCCCGTAAGCAATTTTTTGGTTTCTTATTTCATCTTTTAAGACTGAGATTATTTAACAGATGTTGATTTAATTAACGATACGATCGCTATTAAAGAACAAGCACCTAACACTTACCTCGTATTTTATGCATATGTTTTTCGAAATGTAATAATAGGAAAAAAAGGAATATCTAGTTTTTGGTAGATAAGTAAATCATTATCTACCTTTTATTTTCGTTTAAAAATAGAACGTCCAAACTTTTCCAGTTACGGTTTGCAGCAACGTTGTTGATACTTTTTTGCAACGTGTGACACTTTCACCAAAGTGAACTGCGAAAATACAGTTGTTTAACTTCTCTTATTTAAAAACTAATCAGAGGTTTTCCGCGATGTTGTTTCCAAAAGCGACAAAAAACCACACTTGTTCCATATACTTGCTCGGTTTAATCAGTTCATTTGTGCTTTTCTTAACCATGCATGTATTTGGATGTATTCACCCATAATAGTTTTTTTCCTTTAAAAGAAATAAGAGTTAGCTATTATCCAATTGTGTGCTTTGATTTATTTTTATGCTCGACCAAATTAAAACTATTTACAAACTCGTTATTTCTCTGCGTAATATAGTTTATAACTGGATGCAATGTAACTTAGTTCGGTAAACGGTGGTTGGAATACACATCTAGTTAATCTTTGAGTGTTGATCTTGTTTAATTAGAAAATTAACTTCATAACGATTGAGAGCTCTTAATCGAGTTCTCAACTAGTGCAATGATTCATTTAAGAGCTCGATCCCCTGGTCGGGTCAAAAATATGTACCTACCTGGTTTTTCTGTTGAGATATTGTCAGGGTAGCATAAAATTTGGAAGTTGGCGGTGTTTTACCCCCGTGCCTTCGTGCGCACGTCGTATCAGATTGCTGTCCTATCGGGCTATGAGAGTGAAAGGAATAGTAAGTGCAACACACTTGTGCACTATTATATTATGTCCCTTTGACATTCTTCTGAAATCATTGCTTCCTAGCACTAAAGTTAAAGGCGGCTGGGCAGCGTTCGAGAATCTGCGCAAGAGCGTCTTCTCTTCTCTATTACTTTAGTGTCATAAAACAAAAGTCTTCAACCAGTGTGTGTTACCAGTGATTGTATACGGATCAGAAACATATTCTCTTACTATGGGCCTCATAAAGCTCAAAATCACACAACGAGTGATGAATAACGTTTAGTGTTTTTATACGAGATCGAATCAGTAACGTGGAAATACGTAGATAACTAAAGTAACGGACATAGCCCTGAGAAACAGTAAGCTCCAGAGGCAGAGGGCAGGGCACAAAGCGCAAAGAAGTATTGGCAGCTGGGGCAGAAAAGTTCTAGATCGGAGACTCTTCGACCAAAGGCGCAGCGTAAGACGTCCACCGACAAGGTCGACAATCGACCTTGTAAAGATCGCAGGATCACACTGGATGCCGATCGCTTAGGATCGGTCGCTGTGGAAAACCGTATGGAAGGCAAATGTTCAGCAGTCGATGTCCTTTGGCTGATAATAATGATGATGATTAAAGTAAAACAATACCTGATCTACTTTTTCAAAGATACTTTATCAACTTTTTACTCTCTAAAAACTCGTCTATCTACAAATTTTATTTATTTATTTAACGACTTCGTGCACTAACAAACGAAACACATAATGCTAATAGCATTCTCTACCAGTCAACCATAGATCTTAACAAATAAAATTCAGGCGGGCGAAGAAAATAATACAGGGACAAAAGAAAGAGCGTGACGTTAATAACTGACTGACGTAACAAATAAAAAAGTACAATGTGAAAATTTTATGTGGATGTGGTCTATTTTATTACGTAAAAGATTAAACCAGCTTATGACTAGAACGTTTCAACTAAGTCTAAACTTGTCCGATAAAACACTTTACGGTTCCTTCATGGACTCAAAACTTTGTAGCGTACGTGATACGTTGCATTTAAACCACGTTCCTGAAACTAGCTACATAAGTTATATTTAAACTCAGAACAACGTTTAACGTTTACATATTCGTGTTATGGCTCCAATACTAAAGCGATTCGTTCTGTAACTGCTTGGAATACTTACATAAATAAGTGTCCATTATTACAATATGTGCTTGTCAAAAATCCTCGGCTACGCAGACGAAACGATTTTCCTCTTCCTTCCCTATATGTTCGCCACATAATATGATATGTTAATTTCTCATTTCCATTACAAAAGCTTTTAAAGGTAAAAATATTTAGTTATAAAGTGTGTATATTAAAATTTGTTTGGATTTAAAAACAAAAAATGCTTATGTCTCTAACTCCTTAACCTTAAGTGCTATAAGACTCTGGAACTCCCTCCCTCATACCATCAAGACTTCATCGTCTGAGTATTTGTTCAAAAAGTCTATTCGTGAGCTTTTTCTCAGTGAGAATACCACGTGATGCTTGATAAGGTTTGTCCTTCTCTGTTTCCCCTTTATTAATCTCTGTTAGCCTATGTATGGATAATTGTATGTATTCAAGTATGTTTAAGTAGGTTTATTTATTATTATTTATGTAAGTATATTAGTAGTTTAAATTTAATTTGTTGCTTTTATGTGTAATTTTACGCCGCCTCAATCGGTTCTGTTTCACCCAATGGTTGACTGGTAGAGAATGCTTTAAGCATTAAGTCCGCCATTTGTACTTTAGTTTTGTCAGTGCAATAAAGACATAACAAAAAAACAAATGAATTCTTTACCTGCCTACAACATAAAAAATATGATAACAACTTTTTTTAATTGCTGTGCTATTTGTAGTACCGTAGAAGCATTTATGGAAGTTATTCCATACCGGGTGAAGTGCTTCCTAAACACTTGGTACTGTACATTAGCCTCTCTCATTGCATTGATTTCCGATATGACTGGTTGCAAACGGCCCCCATACATCATGATCATATGATCAACTTTATGTTCAAATGATTTCATCGTCAGGGTTGCTGCCCGAGTTGCCTAGAGTTTTAACTAGATTGGAGACCCTGAAATAAAAAGGCAATAGGACGTCCACTGGCAAAGTGAAGAGTTCGTAAAGTAACGTGAATCTACTAGCTTGTTAGACGTAGTCGTAAAAACAAGTTACGCTTGCAGACCGTTGGCAACCGCTTGCTTTAAAATACCATGGGGTACGCCATGTTCAGCAGTGGCCATCCTGCAGCTAATGGGTGTGGTACTTGTGGTCTTATTATTTCACTTTAATGTTTTCCAGGACGTGATCCGACTGGAGACCCAGTACTGGTCACTGGTGGAGATCCCTCGGCAGGAGAAGGCGGAGACGGTGCCAGCGTTCGTGCTGAGAGCGTGTTCCATCATGGAGAAGACGCAGAAGTCAGGGGAGGGGGTCAAGACGTCTTCCAAGCTGGCTGAGGAGGCGGCTGATAGGCGCGAGCGGATAGAACGACTCAATGGTAAGTCTTATCTCATGACTCATTAGGTACCTCACTCATGATTAGGTACCTAAGGACCTAAATAACTTTTTGAGGTTAGTTCTTCGCTTTTCTTCTCTCTTGACCTACTCATGCGACATATATAAAAGGTAGTGTTACAAACTTCCATCATCACGGTCACCAAAATAACATGTGAGATAGATATATGCTTGCATATTGTACAAAAAAGATTTTATTAAAGTGTTGCACAACAAGAAGTACTCCATGAAAGTTTTGAACTCCACCGCTTTAGTTAGTTTCAATTAGTAGCACTACGAACATACGTGTATGTCTGCCATCTGCACTACATGAAAAAATCTACTTAGGTCCGTATGAAATACGACTGGCTAAAACTTTGAGTTGGCTCGGAGCCAAATTTTTATTCCACTACAAAATTCCTTCACCCCCAATTACTCCGGGATTAAAGAACTGCCTTATGAATTGCCTCATTATTACTTTAGCAAACGGAAAAATGCGCTGAGTATTTTATTTGAATTTCTTAATGAGGAAGCTTACAAAATTTTAGATTTATTTTTATCGATTTCGTGGTCAATTTGTTACCGAATGGAGCATATTTCATGTGCTCTGTGGACCCTATTTCAAGTCTGTCTATTTTTCATTACTGTCCGCAACAAATCTCTTTGTAAATTAATTGAAGTTGGGCTCCCGAATTCAAATTAAGCAGTGCGGTCGCAGCGAGCCCCATCCTAAGCACGAATTAAGCTTATACAATAAAATGAGTTAAGCTCCGGGTTGCCAGCCTGCCATACCGGAAAACGGGGTTTACGTTACCGACCTTTTTGT
>CAWUPE010001328.1:0-29931 GCA_963924145.1 Pyrausta purpuralis
GATAAGTTTTGGTTTATGCTATCTGCCGCATACTTCAATACAATAGAACGTTTGATTTGAATTATTCTTAGGTGGTGCTTGAAACAAGGTCATAGAAACAAAGGTCAATTCCAGGTGACCAAAGGTTGTCACAATTTTTTCTGGGCGTTGGCTGGCTTTTCCAAAGATAAAGGACACAGATCTATAAGTTTTCTCGACTCGAGATTAAGTACCGAACTTTGCGAAGGTTAAATGAACGTATTCATAAAAAAACATATCACTTTCACAGCATATTTTTCGAAAAACGAAATAACCTCTAAAACAATGGAATACAGCGCACCCTAATAAATCTTATATGACGGTAGTACTATATTGATTTCGGGGTTTGATAAGATGTCTCATTGGCATATTTAAAAAAAAATACGCTTTCCAGGTAGTTGTTATTGCTTCAGTAAATAAAATCTAAGCTTTACCGAATTATTTACTGAGAAGTTGATTTAATCTTAGTTGGATATAAAATAAATACGGCAAATTTCCTACCATTCAGAATCATACATTTGCCAGGTATTTAGCAAAGCTCATTCTCATTTTTATTATAGCTGTTAAAATTAAAAGCATTTAATGGAGTTTTTAAACGGACTGGTTTTTATATGGACCCAACCATATTTTGGTACGTCCTGGGCAAGCTTACAGCTTGCTTGCTTGCTAGTTATAATCAAAGAGCCAACCACAAGCTAAATAGCTATAGGTATGAGCAGAAAGCAGAATTGCATGTAGAAAAATCTTGCTTTCTTAAAAAGTACATTGTTTTCTTTTTACAAAATCTATTAAATTCAATATTTTAAGTAGTATTATTAAGCATTTTATGTTTACCATAGCATTGTCTAGTTAGACAATTTTATAGCCATTGGCAAGAAATAAGTACAAAAGAGTTGTGATCAATGGATATGGACCCAAACCACCCATAACTATGTGAGCTATGGTGGATGCTATGCTACCGTTTTTAGAGCTTTGTGGAAAACATATTAGGAACGTGTACTGCAGGTTGCAGAGTACGTGTATTTATGATTAAGGACTAAGTTGTTAAAGTGTTTTTGAGTCTCTCATGTTTACTATTCTGAGTAAAAATTTACAACATAAATATTAATTTATTCGATTTGAAATAAATCTTCTGCCACTATTATTACTTGGTAAACCATTTTATTGCTATTTTGGTTTGTACGTGTGATAGCTCACATTATGCTCCATTTTAATATTTGCCTAAATATTGGCTGAGACAAGTGTTCGGTCGTGGTTTTGCCACGAGTGGAATACGGTAGCCCGTAATAAGTACATGTACGTACGGCCTTAAGGTGATATAACAAAGCATTCATAAGAACACATACCTTTTTTGGTCGGATTCTGATTCCGAGTGCGAGACGTTTAAAACACGCTGGAATTGTGACGGTAGATCACCGTTGCGAAGCAATTCGCGGCGCGTCATGGGCCACACACATCACAGGTATGGCCGGATGAGTGCGGGCGAGGGCCGCTGATTCATACTCAGAGGCCATAGAGGCGCATCGTCAGCACTGCTTAATATTAATCATGAATGTCTTTGGCTGTAATTTATTATTATAGCGTCAAAGAACAATTGGCTGTAACTTCAGCTAACTTGTTTCCCTTTTTTCGCAATGAAAATGAGGGTAGGATATTGGAAGCAACGCATACCATAAGTCTCAGATAAGATCTAGAATAATCTAGATAATTAGGACTGGCTGACCTCACGTGTCAGCTCTGCCAGTATTTGCTACAGATCAATATCGCGTATTGATTCGGAGCGGAAAATGCGGACTGGCTAGCATCGCGTGCTAGCTCGGCCGCGAAGCGTAAAGCATGCATGGTGCAGCCACGCTGGGTAGTGCGTTTTACTTCACATTCACTTGTTAAATTAATAACAATAACATTTTTGAACTAACATGTCACTATAAGATAAATTTCGTTTAGCACGAAATAAAAACTTAACGGTTATATACTGTGGTTACTGCGTGCGTTGGAACGGCGCGCGCGCACGGACACGAATGAGCGACAGGCTAGTGGCAGTGCTGTGAGGCGTGGGAGGGAGTGAGGTCATTTACCTTCTCTTTCTTGCGCTAAAACCTGTGTGCGAGTGAATGGACGCGTAGTAGGGCATACTACATGGTCAATTAAATCTCAGAGTCGAAGGCAGGACAATTAATAGTTTTAAACGAAATTCACTGGTCATATTCAAACGAGTGATTCTAAAATAGGACCCCTGTTCGAGGTAAAGATTAACACTAAGCAAGCCGTAATCGAATGTTAGTTTAGCAATATTTTTTTGTGAATGTAAGCAACATTACAGACTACAACACTATACGTCGTCTGGAGACAGATTGTGTTATATGACAGCGCTCTCATCAAATGTATTTAAAGAGAATAATTCTCAAGAGAAAACTTTACTGTTTCAAAATTCAGCTTAGAGCTAACTTATCAGCAGCCATTCGCTTTAACTATATAGAGGCTGCTTCAATTAACAAGTCGTTTTCCAAACCCATCCCAAGAGATGTAGTTGCTTGTATTCTAATTTACGAGCATCAAACAAGTTACAAGGGTCCGCTAACTTTAAATCTTATTTAGTCTGAAAGATTAACTGTTTAGAGTGGTTCAATTAAGGGCAACTGTAGAAGGTCGGACAGTAACAGCCTAATCACGATTAACTTGTCTTACTTATTGGCAATTAGATTTTATATGGTCGAGGACACCGCCGCCTTACCATTTTCAAACGAATATCGCTTGCATACACGACATAAAAACGGGCGTCTTTTTAAACAAAAGACTACGCGGTTTGTAAGCATCTTGGGCTCTTTAAGGCGGTAAGGTGATCTCGATATTACATCTAAGTACATTGAAATGAGCTGCTTATACAAATATATTTATATAAAACAGTTGATTTTACGGGGTTGAATAAGAATTGAGGAGATACGTAGAAGAACTAAGGTAACGGATATAGCCTTAGGAATCAGTAAGCTCAAGTGGCAGTGGGCAGGGCACATAGTGCGAAGAACTGATGGCTGTTGAGGCAGGAAAGCTATAGATTGGAGACCCTTCGACCAAAGACGCAGCGTAGGACGTCCACCATCGCAGGATCAAACTGGATGCAGACCGCTAGTGATCGGTTGCTGTGGAAAGCCATGGGGGAGGCCTATGATCAGCATTGGACGTCCTTTGGCTGATAATGATGATGATGATGATGAGGTGATTTTACATTTACTCATTGAGTCGAGAATTTATTCGAAAATTTAAAATTTTATCTATCTTATTGTATGATTTAGCAGAGCGTGATAGCGTGATATATACTGCCTCCTTGCGTATACCGTTTTTTTCAGCAGAAACAAGATGTACGTTATAGTTCTTTAACTTCTGAAACTGTGACGTTTATCGATGAAAATGCAATCAATATGGGTTCCGAACTCCGATATACGTAGATTAGTCGTTAATGAGACTAGGAAGACTTGATAACATCTGACAGGAGGCGTTGTAACATGCTATTGCATTTGACCCGTCTGGTGTAATGGTCGAGAAATCGCCTACTACGCAGCGGGTGCGGGTTCGATCCCCGCACAATACAAACATTTGTGTGCATGAACATTTCTGTTTGTATTGGTCTGGGTGTTTTTTATGTATATCATGTATGTATTTACAAACAAAAAGTATTTAAGTATTATATCCGTTGTCTGGCACCCATAACACAAGCTTTGAGTAGCTTACTTTGGGGCTAGATGGCGATGTGTGGGAATGTCCAAACAATATTTTTTATTTATTTATTTATTGCATTACTTATCCGTACTGACTGACACCACAAATAAATCAGATCTATTGTTTAAGTAAAAAGTAAAGTTAGCCTGTAACATCCCACTGCCGGGCAAAGGCCTTACCTCAACTATAAGGTAGTTTGAGCCAAACTCCACCACGCGGGCTCAGTGCGGGTTGGTGGAGGGGTGTTAGCAAGGCAAGCGACTAACCCTGCTGTCAGATTTTATCAAGCCGCCCATAAGGCCTCTGACTAGGCTTAACGACTAATATCAACCGATATTAGCCGGTACCAACGGCTTAACGTGCCTTCCGAAGCACGGAGATGCTCGTGATGTACGTCACTTATATGGTCGGAATGGTCACCCATCCAAACACGACCGCGCCGTAGGTTGCTTCACTTCGGTATCACTACCAAAGCGCTGCTACCACTGCGCTACGAGCACCGCTCGCCGATCTATTGTTTACTACAACCTAATAATGCACTTTTACGGGCTTTAACCCAGTACCTTAGCAGCTTTCAGACGAGAGTGGATTTTTGCTTAATTAATTAATTAAGGACAAATCCACACGTACCACAACCACACAACATCACAGCGTTAAAATGTATTTGAGCAGTGGTACGTGTGAATAGTGTCGCTGCAGCAAGGTACTGGGTTCGATTCCCGGTCGCATCACGAAATCAGAACTTCCTATATTGTCTCGTTTTTCGGTGTTGTGGTAGCTCTGTGAGACTGAGGCATTACTAGAAGAATACTATTAACTAATTAACTTAATAATAAAATAAAACACACACACCACTGTCAATTATTGGTTGATTAATACGGAGAGCGGGAATATTCTACTACATTATTTACTTAAAAGAAATCCTCGACGCAATGAGTAAATGTAAAATCACATCATCATCATCATCATCATCATTATCAGCCAAAGGAGTTCCACTGCTGATCATAGGCCTCCCTCACGGCTTTCCACAGCAACCGATCACTAGCGGTCTGCATCCAGTTTGATCCTGCGATCTTTATAAGGACGTCTGTCCATCTTGACACCAAAACGGATTTCATTTAAACAAAAGACGACGGCAAGGCGCGAGAGACCTCAACCGTGTCTTAAATCTTTATTTTGCTATCTGTGGTTGGGCTATGTGCTTATTTGTTACACGCGGCTGATGGGAAATCTGTGTTTCGCGACTTACATGGTGCTTGTCGGTTACTTAGCGATTGCTACGTTGACTAGTTGCGCTGTTTGAGTTATTTTTAGGTGACAGTTTGCAGATAACATGCGATAAGCTAGGCAATTTAGTTGTAATCTTATTTAGGCCCATTTGCGCATGCTTATTAAATTTAGGATTAGGCTAATCTTGGATTAAAAAACATTCTATCGCGGTCACTTTATTTGACGTTGATAGAGACAGAATGAATATATAATCCAGGATTAGCGTAATCCTAGGTTAAATCTTCACGCGCAAGGCCTGTGGGCCGGCACTCGTAACGATAATGTTATTTAAGATTCGAAATGCGTGCATAACCAAATACACTAGTAATTTTGGAGAAAATTAACGCTAAGGTTGCAATAATTGCTGTAAACCTAAACTGTTATGTACGTATACTAAATGTTATTTGGGTCCATCTGTATAGTATTTACCCTGATTTGCAGCTCTCTAAAATGTAAGCGCTCTAAATAATTATAAATATAATTGAAAAGCTGAAAAGCAATCAATGTTTTTTTTTATTTTAGTACAAAGGACCGACCAAGTGCGAGTCGGACTCGCGCACTGAGAGTTCAGTGCCAACTTAACTGAATCAGGAAATCTACTTACTTCCATTTAACTAAAATACCACAATATTTTGTATACAGCAAATATAACTATGTTTTTCATTGTGTTATGGATACGTCATTACGCTGTTGTATAAACAGACAGGTAGATGGCGCTAAACGTCACGCGTAATGACGTATCTATAAGAGACCACGTATTCGCAAGGTCGGACAGACAGCACGGTAGCTCAATTGGTAGAGCGTTTGGCCCGGTTAGCCAAGAAGTTGCTGGTTCAAGTCCCGCCCGTGCGCCAATATATCGTTTTAAGCTATAAAACATCACTATTTGATTTATAAGAGCAGAGTAACAATGAGAAACGTTGCAAAAACGGGGGGGAGGGAACACGCGCTTGCGCTACCCGCTAAGTTTTCTGGCCTCTAAAAAGAGGCCAGAAAACTTATAATTATAAAAATAATGAAAAATGTGTTTGGCGTTGAAGTATTTTACGGGAAATCCAAAATTCACGCAAGCGACGCCACGGGGGACCCTGGTGAATGAATGAAATTCAAGAATTGCCCTCGATTATCCGAAGTTTCCATAAGCAAATCGTAACATGGTTGTCATTGTAATATCTGAAGAATATACTTTCGCACCAATAAATTATTTTCAAAATATGTGCATAATTGACGATGATATCGGAGAACAAACATTTAAAAACCGGCTAAGTGCGAGTCGGACTCGCCCACTGAGGGTTCCGTGCCAATTTTAACTGAATTAGGGATCTACTTACTTCTACTAAGCTTTAATATCACAATATTTTGTTGACAGCAAATACAACTTTGTTTTTCATAGTGTTTGTATGAAAACAAAGTTATGTTTGCGGTTGTTGAAAATGTGCTATATCTCAAAAACTACTGGTTCGATCCCGTCCAAACCAATTTTCGTTGAAAGTATTTGTTAAGGTCTACATTCAATATTTTTTTCAAATTTTCACTTACTTAGTTAGAAATTAGATGGGGGGGGACGCCCATTTTACCACTTTGGAAGTGTCTAGCTGTGAAACGTTAGACTTTAAAAGAAAATGGTTTTAGGAACCTCGATGTCATTTTAAAAGACCTATCCAAAGATACCCCACACACATAGGTTTGAGTAAAAAATTTTTTTTGGTTTTAGTTTCATGTATGGGAGCCCCCCCTTAAATGACATTATTTTTTATTTTTTGTATGAGAATCGGCAAGCGGTTAACAAGACGCATCTTCCTACCAAATTTCAATTGTGTAATGCTTATAGTTACAGAATAAAATGGCTGTGACATACGGACGACAGACAGACAGACAGGACAGACAGACAGACAGACTTGACGAAACTATAAGGGTTCCGTTTTTTGCCATTCGGCTACGGAACCCTAAAAACGCCTTATTTTTGATGTGTGTAACTTAATAAATCAAATAACATTTTTATTTTATTTTACCTTTTGTTAGGTTCTCGTACCCTTAGAAAAATAGATATAAGAAATACTTCCATACCTAGGCAACATTTAGTTCAAGCCCGGTTAATGCTTTTTGACCTTTTCTTTTTGTACTTTAAGTAAAAATAGAGAACATTGGAAGCCCTATAATTGGGTAGCTATCAGACCTAGAAAATTAGGTAAAAGCTCAAACGATTAGTAATTTAATGATCTTTAAAAGCGTCATAGTAACCTTTCTCGTCAGAGCCTTTCTTAATAGCTTTTATTGCATAAAACAAAAATAGGTTTTTACGCAATAACTCAGAGCGCTTACATTTTAGAAATAAGCAAATCTAGATGAATTTTAGATGGACCCAAACAACATTACGAAAAAAATCGAAATGCAGCTTTACCGCAACTTAAGCAATCTCAAATGACATTACGAGTGGCTGTTTTTTTTTGAAAATATCCGTAAAGCAAAAGTAAAAACAAAACGTGAAAACGACATAAAAATAATTTAACAATTTAAAATGACATGAACAACGGTCTGTATTATCAGCTCCTATAATAATTTCTAAGCTGCAAGCAACTTAAATAGTCATAATTGTCTGTTACTTCATTCTTCACAGTTTTACATTGTGTTTAAAATGAATATAACAAACATTTATTACTTAGTACTTAATGAAGCGTTAATTTAACTGAACGTTATCTTCTTTGGGCGCAAAACAGAAATAAATTTAAAGATCTTTCCAGATTCTATCTTCACTTAAAGGCTACCCGGATTTTTAACGCGCACACTAGCGTCACTTTAGTGGAAAAATTATAACTCGTTAAATAAAAGACCACTCAAAAATCTGGTAGACATGATTGTAGTGCAGGTTCTATAGTTTATTTAGTACGTTTAATTTTTTCTAAAATAGTTTACTGTAGTTAGAGTTAGAATAACTGCTAAATATGGCCACTTTTGGCATTTTTTCTAACTGTGACTGCAGATAACTCTGTTTTATTGAACTTAAACATTGTGTCTAAACCACATAACCAGAGCTACAATCGCATCAATCAGATTTTCGATTGGTCTTTTATTTAACGAGTTATGATTTTTTCTACTAAAGTGGCACTAGTGTGCACGTTAAAAGTCCGGGTAGCGCCTTAATATTCTCTCAGTGCCTATCTACTAAATATCTTCGTAACTTTTGTTAAAGCAAGTAGTTTGTTTACAATATGAGTTGAAAGATAAAAGTGTACTTACAAATGCATCTGCAAAAATCAAAGGAAAGTCTATGTTATTTGCATAGCTTCACATGCGAGTACGTTTCGCTAAATGTATACTAAATTATCCTAACCCTAAGCCAGACGTTTGTTGAAAATTAGAGTTGGAGATATTATTAGAATATAGGCGCAGGGAGGCAATTCCTCTCTTTCCCGGAATTTGATGACATTTCCATTTGCTCACTCACAATTGAGTTTAACCCAGCTAATACTTTCAAGCCCTGCCTAAACAAATACAATAGAGAACATCATAAAATAAATATTCTACGTAGGTTTATGATTGTATCAACATATATGTATATGTTTTTCTTTGCTTGTCGAATATTACAAACAATCATGACATTTCTCCTTTGATAAAAGGATTCATTTTAATAGGATAAACCCAAAAACTCACTACTAAATCGGTAATTAATTGTTGAAACAGATCTTTTCATATCAAATAGCTAATTCATTTTATTTACCGATATTATTTTAAAAGTAAAAAAAATGTTTTCAATATTCACCAAGCACCGAAAAACGGACTTCACACACACTATTTTTCGTAATTTCCAAAATAAGTAATCTACTGTTCATGTATCATCAATAAGTAATGTCAGAATTAATATAGCCCAAAATGGACTATGTATTTCCTTTAATAGTCAAACAACACCTCAAATATGATCATCAATAGCCATATACCATTAAGTTTGTTCATAAATTGCGGTAAAACCACAAAAGAGTGCAAATAATGATCGGATAATCGCCCCGCGTACAATAAGAACTCGTGATCATGATAAATGGTCTAACTTTACGTGACTCCAAAGTTAGTTCGCGACTTTGTTTACTGTTTGCAGACCTTGATAGTGGTTAAATGTTGGCGACATTAAGGAGGATGACGGACAATTGATAATTTGGGCTGTTAGGGAACGAGGGCCCTGGGGTATTAGGGGAATAACGGCTTTTGGGTCGTTAGGAAATGGCTGCAGAGAAAAATGGGAGAACATATACAGTACATATGACAGTTTAATTAATGTCAGTCAAAAAGATATCCGATTACGCGCCTAGTATTTATCGTGGTTTCATAATGAGTGGTATTACAGTACTACGCACGATAGGCCATCACTGGCTTTGAGTTCCCGCCATTTTAATAGCAAGCATTTAAAACACAGAATAAAAAGAGAAAAAAACTTATTTCAATTTTAATACAAAATAAACTTGGCACTAAAATATAAAAGACGTCATGTCCTCTCAGACTGAAACAATGAAAAGGAAATTCTTCAACCCTAGAAAAATTAGAGCATGAAAATAGAACCTTAAGGGTAAGAAAGGGTCGAGCTAACTTAATGGGCAGAAGCAACATTGCCGGTCAAACTGCTCTCAATGATACTTATTGCCTAGTAGAGTTTGGGTCGGGTTTCAATTATGCTGTGTTCGGGTGAAATACATAATACGAATGACGAGACTGCCCATTGATGTTTTAGTGAAATGTTAAAGTTCTTGAGAGGTCCTACAGTGCTGAGTGATAATTCTATACTAATATTATAAAGTGTTTGTGTGAACGCGCTAATCTCAGGAACTACAAGACCGATTAGAAAAAAAAATATTTGTGTTAGATAGCTTCTTTATCGAAGAAGGATTTGGGCTATAAAACATAACGATATGTCTTCCCAGAGCAAATAAACAATAAAAAATGTTCCGAAAACGGGAGGGGGGATTCCGTTTAAGATACATAAAATCGTGTATGACGGGATTGTTCATTGTTGATTTGGTAAACTCAAATCAACAATGAATAATAATTATAACTTTCTCTAAATCTTTTCATATTGTTAAAAATGGAAATATAATATATAATGTAGTATTTTCAAAGCTTTTTGTTTTGATGCACATTCTTATCAAACAAACATATTTATCATAAGCACTTCATTTTAAACGAGATTTCCCAATAAAAATATGTGTTTTGAGCTGAAATATTTTACGCGAAATTGGAATAATACGTGGGCGACGCCGCGGGGGAACGCTAGTATAGGATACAGTTAATAAAGCTGAATGCAGATGTGAATGACTAGACAACATTACACTGAGTTACTGTGGTTACCTCAGCAGCTTATTACAAATTGAATTAAAAAAAAAAAGAGTGGGAAGATATAACAATCAACGAGCGTGCTGTCCTTAATTATTAGTTGGATTTGCATAAATACGAACATAAGTCTTTCTTAAATGATTTGTGCTATAAAGTTTCTTCATTGTTCACTCCATCTTGAATAATCAATGTCAGTTAGTAAGAAAATAATGCAAGAAAATACTTATGCATTTTTAAAGGTTCCGGGAAGACTGATGCTCCTACGCAGTTTAACGCTTCATCGAACATTGGAAAAACAATAGAAATTAATATGAGATTACATTTTTTATTACTCGGCTTACGTCTTAGATTGAAATATGATACCTTATTTATTTATTGCAGAACCAACAAGTTATAGCTTTGGCCTAAGCAGAAATGATTGTGGGTGGAGCAAGAAATTGCATATAAATAAGATAAAGTTATATTAGTCCCTCTAACCGATTTCGACTACGTTAGCCAGTCACAACGACTAACCGACTGCGCGGGACATATTATAGTGCACAAGTGTGTGTGCAAACAAAGGTGCACTCTCTATTCTTCTCACTCTCAAAGCCTGAGCGGACAGCAATCTCACACGACCGGAGAGAGATCAGGCGCAGGACAGACGTTGCAACGTGCTTTCCGAGGCACGGGGGTGAAACACCGCCAACTTTAAAATTTCTGAACAGAAAAACGCAGGTACAGGTAAATTCATAGGAGCCATATAACGCTACTGTGTTCCTCACTACGAACTTTCTTACTACGGATCTCAATTGCTAATAGCCTTTATACTACGGAATGTTTCCGTTTCTAGATAATTAATGGAATCAGGCGTTACTTTGCGGAAATCCATTATTAAGTTGAAATTTATAAAATTATTTTGCTTTAAATTTCCGCGAAGCTACGCCGGCGCAGGCAACTAACTACACGAACCGTCACCGCGTTTAGTATTAGTAAGTAGTATATAAGCAAAATAATTTTATAAATTTCAACTTGTTTCCGTTTCGTTACTACCACCTACGAAGAGGCTATGAATGAAACACAAACCACAACACAGCTACGAAATTGTCGTAAACTTAGAACGATTCTATACAAACAGGTTTTGGTAGTAGTTTGAATATCGATCTTGTCTCCTAATGACAATTTTTATTGCAATCTTGAGTCTCCCATTTCATTAAGAAGTTTTAATCTTAGGCCTCATTATAGTTCGGATGACGTCATTACAGACGGAGTACATGCGTTGAGCGAACCTCCGTCGTCTCACTTAAGGCGGATAGGTAAACCAAGGAAGTTTTAGTTGGTGAACCTGGACGAACGAAGGGAGTCCCACATAACCCATGTGCTCACCCAGTTTCGGGAATGCATAAAGTTTTTTTGTTGGATAACTGAGGCCTTTTTTCGCGGGAGAAATCCACGAAAAAAAGGCCTTAGTTATCCAACAAATTACTTGTATCGGTATCACAGGTGTCAAAGCAGATTGTATTAAACACTGGATTAATGTAACAATGTTTCTTCTCACTGGTGTAAGAATCCTGCAGTAAGAATCAAGAAGCAGTCAGTCGCACATCTTGACGCATTTCACAACACTTAGCGCAGGGACATAGCGTCTTTAGTTTAGAATAAATAATGTGTGTTCTCATGTTTAGCTCGGGGAAAACTAAATCTCATGTCTGCCACTTCTTGTTCGCACTTACTCTTTACTTTTTTTTTTTACTAATATTATGCTCTTATTATTTATTTTGTGTTTTGCCGCTACCTTTATTAACCGACTTCAAAAAAGGAGGAGGTTATTAATTCGACTGTATGTTTTTTTTATTTTTTGTATGTATGTTACCTCATATCTCAGTCGTTTGTCGACCGATTAAAAATTTTTTTTCGCCTACTTAGAGAGTTTACCTTCTAGTTGGTCCGATTTTTTTTCCATCTCGGGATCTGATGATGGGATCTTGGTGTAATCGAGGGAAACCCTCAAATTTTGAAGGCAGGTATAGTGTTTCTTTACTAGAATCTTAATGTTGACGTGTTGTTACGAATAATAGTCAACATCTTGTGGGGCTGAACTGATGGTGGAACTCCTTAACGCTTAGCTTATAACTTATAATAGGTAGTTTGTGGCTTCATAAAGAACAGAGTCATAAGTTGTAACTCCCCCCCCCCCTCTCCTACAATCTCTAAAAATGAAGAAATAAAATTAACTTTAAAAAAGTAAAAACCGACTTCAAAACCAAAATGCAGTAAAAAGTCTTAAATAAACTCTTAACTATTGAAAGGAAAGGTAGGTTCTAGGCAAACAATTCCTTTTTGGAGTCGTTGCTGTGATAGTTGATGCTTGGTCAAAGTGATGACACCGACTCCAAAAAGAAATTGTTTGCCTAGAACCTACCTTTCCTTTCAATAGTCAAGAGCTTATTTAAGAATTTTTAGTGCATTTTGGTTTTGAAGTCGACTTTTACTTTTTTTAAAGTTATTTGTAAAATAGTCCCCCTAGCCGATTTGGGCTACGGTGGCCAGTCACACGACTAACCGACTGCGCGGGGCATATTATAGTGCACAAGTGTGTGCGCAAACACAGGTGCACTCTTTATTCCTCTAACTCTTATAGCCCTATGGGACAGTAATCTGACACGACCGGAGAGTTATCAGGCGCAGGACCAACGGCTATTCATGCTTTTCCGAGGCACGGGAGTGAAACACCGCCAATTTCTAAACTCCGGGCTACCCTAAGAATTCTGAACAGAAAAACTCAGGTATATATTTTTGGCCCGACCCGGGGATTGAACCCTAAACCTCTGGCGCAGCCGTCGCTTTAAAGTGGGCCCCACTAACCGCTACGCCATCGAGGCAGAGAGTTTTTTAATTTATTTGTACACAATATAATTTATCAATGTTATCATCATCATCATTATCAGCCAAAGGACGTCCACTGCTGAACATAGGCCTCCCCCACGGCTTTCCATAGCGACCGATCACTAGCCGTCTGCATCCAGTTTGATCCTGCGATCTTTTCAAGGTCGTCTGTCCATCTTGTCGGTGGACGTCTTACGCTGCGTCTTTGGTCGAAGGGTCTCCAATCTAGAACTTTCCTGCCTCAACGGCCATCAGTTCTTCGCGCTATGTGCCCGGCTCACTGCCACTTAAGCTTACTGATTCTCAAGGCTATGTCCGTTACCTTGGTTCTTCTACGTATCTCCTCGTTTCTGATTCGATCTCGTAGAGAAACACCGAGCATAGCCCGCTCCATCGCTCGTTGTGTAATTTTGAGCTTCTTTATGAGGCCCATAGTTAGAGACCACGTTTCGGATACGTATGTCATCACTGGTAACACACACTGGTTGAAGACTTTCGTCTTCAGACACTGAGGTAATTGAGACGAGAAGACGCTCTTGCGCAGTTTCCCAAACGCTGCCCAGCTCAGTTGGATTTGTCGATTGACCTCTTTCTCAAAGTTGGACCTAAACAATTGGATCACTTGTCCCAGGCAGACGTACTCATCGACAACTTCGAGAGTTGAGTTCCCAACAGATACTGAAGTGGGTACAACAAGGGAGCTTAACATAATTTTCGTCTTTTCCATATTCATTTTAACACCCACTTGTTGGGATACTCGGTCGAGGTCTTCGAGCATAGTGCCAAGATCATCCAGCGTCTTTGCCACAACGACTATATCATCGGCAAACCGAAGGCGATTCGGCATCTCCGTCAATGGCAATTACATAACACACCTTCGGTTTGCCGATGATATTAATGTTATAATAAATCAAAATGTCTGACATAATTATATCGAAATAACTATATGAATAAGTAAATTAAATATTTCAAATCAAAAAATTAAAATACTATGGACACTATATTTGACCAAATGGATAATTAAAATGTTGGCTACGTGTTACGAGTTAACTACGTGCTTTGAAGTTGATTTAATTCTTTCTTCATGTTTTATCGAACGCACCATGTTACTCTTTAGTAACTTATAAAGAGACTTTCCGTTTCCATCTTCTGTAAGACAGAATCTTAATCAAATTCAAAGCAAAGGTAGCTATAAAAAACTGTTTATAATTATGTTGTGGTTGTAAAAAACTGCAATAGAAACGAAGACAGAACAACACTTCGGGTTTCATTGCCGATTACAGTACATCTACTGGATTATGATCTACGCCGTTATAACAAATAATAAACCATGGACAACAAACGAATTATTATTTAAAGAAAAGGCCTGTAAAACATGTCAAAGCTTCCCGGCGTTTGTCCATTTCGTGTCGATTCAGTTAATTTTTGCACACGTTTCACTTCACACCGTGAATTTAACGTTTGATTGAGAACCAGGTTGTATTCTACATTTCGGTAGTGATACATATTATGATATAAATATACAAATATTCATACTTCATGCTAATCTAGACAATAACAGTCTAATTGTAGGAAATACATATTTTTGAGCTTCCTCGCACTGTATCAGTTTATTTTCATTCAAAATGCCAAGTACTGATAGAAACTAAAAAACCGGCCATCTACCTGTAAATTGTTAATTTATCAAGCTATATGGTGAAAGATTCAGATTTTGCTACTTGAGTACCTACTAAAAATGGCGTGGGTGCATAACAACACGATAAATCTCCTTCATTTTATTCTACAAGCTAGTGGCATTTTAACAGCTTAATAAAGAGTCATTTTTATTTTTACCAAAAACGGACTTCCCAAGAGATTTTCACAATAAACAACCCATAAAATATCTAATCACACCGACGCTAGGAGTCGGTAAATAATTTTATAAAATGATATGTACAAATAACGAGATTTACAGACATTATGTACCGGTACCTGAATATTTGTATTTAAATATTAACATTCGTAGGTGCCCAAGTGTAGTATTCTGCTGCGACGCAGCTATTGTTGAATTGTATAGCTCTGGCTGGTTTTGATTCCACCTCAGGAGCTCTTTATAGGGTTCCGTAGCCGAATGGCAAAAAGTCTGTCCGTCCGTATGACACAAACACTTTATTCTGAAACAATTAGCATCACACAGATGAAACTTAGTAAGTAGGTTTATCCTGTTAATCGCTTTACGATGCCCATACAAAAAAAAACATTTGAGGGGGGCTCCCATACATGGAACTAAAGCAAAAAAAACTTTTATTCCCTCAAACCTATGCCTCTTAAAATGACATTGAGGATTCAAGAACCTTTTTTTTAAATTAAAATTTGGAAGATAGACGCTTCCGAAGTGGTGAAATAGGCGAAAATTTATTTGAATGAGATCGAACTAAACTGTTTGAAATAAAGTACATTTTCAACAACCGGAAATATGACTTTATCTTTCATACAAATAATATGAAAAACAAAGTTTTCTTTTGCTGTCAACAAAGTATTGTGGTATTTTGGCTAAGCGGAAGTAAATGGAATCCTAATTTAGATAAAGTTGGTACGGAACCCTCAGTGCGCAAGTCCAACTCTCACTTGGCCGGTTATTTAATCACTCGCGTCAATATTTAGAGTTATTGTACTCGATCTATATACGATTTTAAAACTCAAAATCAGTTGTATTATATAGCAGCGATATTAAAAAAAGATATTCGATTTTGTAACTACTGACGACTATTATTTAGCGTGATTTTTGTTAAATTGTGATCGCGATTAATTTTGGAAAGAAAATCAATCGGAATCTAACGACTTTTTTGAATGTTGAACTTGCCTTTGCTTTTGTGGATCAGTTTTATTAATTCTAGCGACTATTTTATGATTTGCAAGCGTTTCTTACTGTTACATTTTTGTTCTACCAGTGGCGACATGAAAATGACCTTCTTTTATTTATAGCAAGAAATCAATCTTGTTCTAGCTGTAAGTTTTCCAAAAATTGTAAAATAAAATAAATAAAAGTAAACTAAAATAAATAACATAGTGTCGTATATGATTTTGTTAATCATATTTTTTAGTTATTATCCATATCTCAAACACTAGTGGACCAATTTTTATCATCTCGTGTAGCTGTTCGTTTATGAGAAATGCGTGGACAAATACAAACCAAACATATATACATACCTACAAATACTTACGTAAAAAATAACACGTGTTTGAAAGTCTTAATAGATCAACATATCGTTTGATTTGATAATATTTGAGTAATATTATCAAATCAAACGATATCACATACATACACATTGAATTGATTATTTGCCTCCTTTTTAAAGTCGGTAAAAATATAACTCCAGCGCCCCTTCGGTTTTAAGACTATTTAGAAATATATTCCAGTGCATGTAGCACAGTGATTCTTTCACAGTTGACAAACGAGGCGAAAACCATCAGCCGAACATTGATCAATGTGTTACAGGCGGGCTTGGGCAATGAGGAATGACGTCATTAATCCTCTTTATTTAAGAATAGAATGCTGTTTTATTCCACACGGTCACGGTCGAGAGGACCTGAGGGTAGAGTCGAATAATGAAATCTATTTTTTCTCATAAGTGCCTCGTATCTGAGAATTGATGTTCATTTGTTTGAATACTCAAGTCTTGACTCACTATCAATGTCGAATATTTCTTTCTTCGAACAAACTTTTACTGCGATGGACTGAATTGAAAAGTTTCAATAGCATATGGCTTGGCATAAAAGACACATTTTTACAGCTCTCGCGGGGTGGTTCGTTTATCTGTTATCTTTCTTATTTACTTCGTACCATAATTGCTCAATAGGGCTTAATTCCGGTCTGTTAGTGGTTAATCTCGTACCGCTATTTTGTAATGTTATATAAAAAGACCCCTTTATGGATTCTGAAATTAATGCTGTTTGCGATTAGTCGAATCGAAGCTTGCAGGAAACTCGTAGCAAACAGTTTGAGATACAGCAATGTAGTCTTCGAGAAAGATAAAAACACTTCTAAGCTTCCTCATTTAAAACATTTACCGATGTTAAGGGAAGCCCTTAAAATTGTCTATTTCTTGATAGTGTCCCTAATTTAGACCACAACTGTCAAATTTAACTTTAGTCAGAAAACAAACATTGCCGTTAATTTTGTGATATGGTGTTGTATAGTCGAATCAGCCAACCCAGTATAAATATATACATATATATATATATATATATATATATATATATATATATATATATATATATATATATATATATATATATTATTTTTAAATGGACACCAATCACATACATTGCTCTGATCCCAAAGTAAGTAGATAATGCACTTGTGTTATGGAAATCAGACACAACGCTGGTACCACAACACCCAGACCCGAGACAATATTGAAAATTCTAATTTCTACATTGACCCGACCGGGAATCGAACCCGGGACCTCGGAGCAGCGACGCCTTGAAAGCAGCGCGCTTAGCCACTGCACCAAGGAGGTCGTCGAATTTATCCATCTCAGAGTATGATATTTAAAAAAAAACACTTTTCATATTACTTGTCTTCAAGCTCTGCATATTCAAACCATAAAATTATTATTCCTTTGAAATAGAACGACAAAAGCGAGATGTCACTAGCAGCAAACTGTGTGATAAAAAGAGATGGGAGATGCGAAGTAGCAGAACCGTTTTTAGCAGCTGTCAGTCAGTTCGGAAGCCTATGAAAGCTCGCTGAAAATTTCTTTCATTTGAGTTTTTGAAAAATTATGTGAAATTGTGAATATTTTGAAGAAATATTTCTGTTGAAACATGGTGACTAGTTTGACTTGTGATTGATTGTTGTTCATTACAGCGGAATAACCCAACAAATAATCATTCAACAGGTAAATTAGTCCAAATCGAAGCCTCTTAATATACGACTTATATTTACCAATGCGCTTCAAATTTAAAGTACGCAGTTTGATTATTCTATTCTACAAACGTTAATTTACGTAAAAAGTAAAGGCAGGATAACACAGAGAATGTATATACGAATATTTTATATAATTAAATAATATTTAGTTTTACACTAGAGCTGCATGTTCAATATTTTGTGTCGGCTGTTTATCATGAAGTAAACTAATATGTTTATCTTAGGAACATTGTTTTTAATCACCTGATCGAAAGATTATCTCATTTAGAGCTGTAAATGTTACTTACTTATGTTAGTTACTGACATATTAAATCAGTTTCGTGTGAATGCTTATGCTTGTCCTTCTATTCCAATAGGAATATTAATTTTATGATTCAAACCCAACTTTTGTGAAACTAACTTGTTTACTCGTTGTAAGAGAAAATACAATTCTGATAACTATATAATATTTGACAAGAAAACCTCTCTCTAATTACCTGAAGCGAGCGGCCGTGACTGGGATAGAGTCGTATCGGAAATTGCGACTTTTTGTTAGCAGACACGTGCATCAATCAAGCGGCGAATGGGAGCAGAAACCAGATTGACTTGCCCAATTCCTTTAAGCTGAACCAGTTAAAAGGTAACGCAGTTAACATTTTGCTGAATTTCGCTGATATTTTGATAGAGTTTTAGTTAGGGAGGTAATACTTTCACCTGTACAGTACAGGTTGTACTAGAGACTATGTATTTTTTCTGTATAAAGAGAGGGTCTGGAAAAACGCTAATTAATTGTTTGCCCGTAACATTTCTATGTCGTACGCATTTCACGTTTACATAAATTTTATTGGCAAGTCGCAAAATCTGCCACCAGTCTAGGTCATCTGTTATTTAATATCTACATAGCTTTACGAGTATAACTGGTACTGAATTTTATTTTTATTTTTGATATAATTATGAATATTTGCATGCTATTTGTCAATAGTTAAATGGGCCGGACATTAAATTGATTGTCAACCTTTTGTGTACCCCGTTTATAAGCAATTAAATGAATCTGAATCTGTTCTAAAAAGAAACTGTCTCAGACAATTAGTTCGTTGAGACACATGGTTTCTTTTTCTTGGTTGTTGTTGTGAAATTCAATGTGTAAATAAAGTTTATAAGTGATTTTTGGAGGAAATAATAGACAGAAAGAGTGGAAGAAAACGGCCTGGGATAAGCTATTTGACCAAGTGAAGCAGAAAGTCAATGCCATATCGTATCAGGAAGTCAAGATGAAAGCAGTCAGAAAAAAAGAATGGCGATTACTTCACCGACAAGAACGTGAAATCAAAGAAGAAGAAGTGACAAACTACTAAAACAACAATAATAAAATTATTTTTTAAACTCACTGATGAAAACAAATAAAACTATGAGTGCTAAAAAATCTAAACCATTAATTGATTAAACCAAAAACCGTCACAATGCTATTTTTTTTAAAACCGAACCAAGAAACTAGCTAATTCTATTTTAGGTATTTTGGTATTCTTCACCTAGTGCGATCTCATCACCTCAGTTAATATATTTGTCCTTCAAGAAAATGTTCTACCTTCAAGAAAATATATTTATGTGTTCACTCGTATAGAGCTCTCGGGCCGCAGTTTACATTCTGACCTAAAGCGGTACAAAATATTATCATCATCATCATCATTTTCAGCTTATATTACCTCGGGCAATTTTTTTCTGAGTTACTGAAAACAATAGCGCAAGCGAATTTAAATTTCGATTTCTGTCCCTGACGCTTTTAAAGAGCTAAAACGATAAAAATTATACGCGAGCGCTTATTATTTCTGCTTCTGAAGCTTTTAATATTTTTTGCCCTCGCGGGCCCTTATAGTAAGACGGCTATGATTACACCTCGTTTCTACCTTATCTTTTTACCTTTAACGCTTGATTAACTTATAAAAGGGAAGTCTTTTGATGTAGTCACCTGGCCCCGGATATTGGTTTCGTTCACACACAAGCTTGTGACAACAATCATCCGGCTGCAGCAAAGACGGAGACTGATATCGGTTTTTGTAGCAGAACTAATCACCGCCCTTACCTGGTTGGATCCAATTTTCACCGAGTTCGATAATGACGCGACTACGAACGCTGAAAAGAAAGGAAATAAAAATTTCACTTTTGGATTGGAGCGATTGTGGTTTGTCCCCTGCTCAGCATGGCACACGTAGAGAGGAAGTTATCTTGTATTTTTTAGTAGTAACCGCATCTAACTATGTTCGTAATTACTCGTATAAAAACGAGGATAATTTTTCTTTAAAGACACTTACACTGTTTTTCATTTTTTTTCAATTTCAGTAAGTACGAGTATGTCTTGAATATACGGCGACTGTTGTTTACGGCACGCCCCACCCAAAAAGATAATGAAATCATTACAAAGGGTACAGCAGCCAGCCTCAACAAGGGCTTTCTTACGATCGAAAATTGAAGGTGCCGTAATGTTGTTTTCAACAAAATTTTGCTTACCACAAAAACGTTTGAAATAAATAACGAAAGTTCAGAAGTCATCCGAGCGCGGGTAACAGATGGGCGAAATTAAATAATATCCATTTGGAAACAGGCCCGGCCCACTGTGTCCCCTGGCCCTTTGATTGATACCCACCAAGAGAGTTGTTTAGCTAAAACTAGAAGGACTTTATTTTTTCATTCAGAGACCTCTTCTAAGGAGACGCGTGCCCATTCGCGTGCGGCGTTGCTTCCTGCGCGTCAGGCGTTTCTACAGGGGAGGCGGCGCGTGAAGCAACCTGCGTCGTCCCCCGCGCTAACTCAAACTATAGAAATGTACGCGGCGTCGCCCACCGCTTTATCTTTCGCTTAATATGCCGCGTTGTATGAAACGTCGTTCTGAGCGACACCCGCTGCGACTCTCGCAGCTTATTAGCATTTTAGCCAGTCGTGTTTGACAAGTTACAAAGAGCAAACGTGTGTATTATTTGTAATAACGGACGACTTCATTGACATATTGCTTGAAATAGTTATTATTTAAAAAATAAATTATTTGCCGCTTCACCCCCCGCGTCCTACGCGGCACCGGCCGTCGCTTCATCTGCCGCGTCGACGCAGTGACGCTCGCGGCATGCAACGTTGTAGCGTTGCATGCCGCGAGCAAATAACATGCCGCGAGAAAATAATTTATCAAACAAAACGCTTGCGAACACGCTCCTCTTTGAACGCTGCAAACTTCACCGTATGTTTGTGTTTGTTTCTGGCGGCCCGCTACGTGCAACACGACGCGTCTAAGAGGCCAAACTGTGACTTATGTGTATGAGTGGATGAATGCTCAAACATATAGATCTGGGGTGGTAACGAGTGCTGTAGGTAATAAATCAAACTAAGCTCGATGCAACAGGATGTACAATATGATGACGCATGAGACGCATTCCTCTTGGGTATGTGTTCGTGTAAGTAGTCGTGCACGCTCCGGGACTACAGAAACTCGCTGTTTGTGTAATTGAGTATGAACATTTGTGATGTAGACATGGGTATATACATATAAACGATCTACATTCGGCATATACTCGTAGGTTGGTCAATATTTGTCTATCCTATCAATTGATAGGAAGTGACGATGCGGCATAAGACGGATTATGTCAAACTACTAAAAGCTGTTATTTGATTGGTGTTTGTAACAATTCATGGTTACTTACTTTATAATTGTTATTCGATTTAAAAAAAAAGCCACTTCCAAAAAACTGTCAATAAGCAATAAATAAAGCATTTGCTCTCTACTTAGAAGAAACAAATTCATACCCATACATATGGGTAGTACCCATACAACTAAGAATCATGATTTAAAAAATAATAAACCTCCTTCAAAAAGCTGATGATTTGAAACTTTAAAATAAAGAATTTGCAAATTCATTTGGAGTCGCTGCATGTTGTCAAGCTTACCTAGACCAACAGTTAGTCTACACACATCATGCACCGACTCCAAATGAATTTGCAAATGCTTTATTTTAAAGTTTCAAATCAGCTTTTTGAAGGAGGTTTATTATTTTTAAATCATGATTCTTAGTTGTTTACCCATACCTCAAAAACTACTAGACCTGACTGATCTGATGACTTCTTGATTTTGAGAAATCTGTGTACAAACATACATACACTTACGAAATTTCGCACATACGTTTTGGTCGCTTTTATAGATTAACATACTCAAATAATATCAAATTACATCTTTATAACGTACATACACATGAAATTGATTAACTCCTTTTTATAAAGTCGTTAAAAAGAAACAACGTCAGTATGCTAATGCAATTTTCATTGATAAAAGCACGCAGTTTGCATTTACATTAGAATAACCTAATTTTTTCGAGGACACAAGCTCACAAAGATGTCTGTGAGCATGCCAACTCATCACGTGCTAACTCCTTGTAGTACAATATTTTACAAATGAAGCAAAATTAGAATAGTAACATTTCTTGGTGAAAACACAGCAGTAGCGCAATGTACAGTCGACAGCACATCAGATTATTCCACTATTCCACTTTTGTTGCAAACTAGCCCTTATTAAAACTGCATAAGATATTGCAATGTTTACCTTGACGCGCTGTTGTCCGTACATGCTACAGAAGGCAGATACTATATTATTAACTCGATTTGTGTAATGGAATAATGTGATAATAGTTACATCTACATTTATTATCTATGTGCATGTTTTCTGAAGCGGTTGAAAAAAGTAATTTTGACTCTGTAGTTGAGGGTTTAACATATTGCACCCATAAATTTATCAACTGCTATTTTATTACTATTAAAAAAAAACTTTTAAATTAACAAGTACCTACATGTTTGTTTTCCAATGTCATGGTCATAATTATGGTGACCAGTTATAAGCTGTTATTGAGTTTACAGCTCCGAATACAAAACCTTTCCGAGCACACCAATTCACGCGAACTCAATATGGTTCAATTTGTCGAAAGCATATTATATATTTCTACCGGGTCCGGAGGCCATTTCCGTAAATCTACACCGTAAGATGTTTTTAAATTACAGATACGACCTACGCGCTCGAAAATGGCTACACAAAAGTCAGGTAATTGCCCGGAGTGCATTCAGTTGGGCACGCTTTCTTTTTATGGCTATACGTCCCGACAACGCCTTAAATTATTTCTCGTTTGCTGGTAAAAATGTCTTCCTGTGTGTTAAGGAGTAGTACCAATTACGCTGCAAGTTATAGAAACAAGAAAAACGTGTCATTACATTCATTAGTATAGTTTTTCATTTAAAAGTATTAAAACTTAAAACACCTATTTATGCTTTACCATAATTTAGCTATGGCTGACATTAGGCTAAAGAGCGAGATGTCACGCGCTCGCGCCAATGAGCGCTCAGTAGCAATCAATACGTAACGGATGTTATATATTTATCTCTTTCTATCAACAGGCATGCCTCATCTGTTGTCTTTATGAGCACTTAGTGTCGTAATACACAACTATACGTTCGGATATAGTGTAATCCTTGCGCCACTTTAAAATGCTTTAATGTTGGTGTAGAACGTGTCTATACTTTTACGTCATTGTCTACACCCTCGTCCGGCGAATTAGAGTTAACAAAGCACTTACTACTGATTTACGTTAACCGTCGTTTATAACGTTGTTCCTATGACTAAATCGCGTTCAAACGCTTACACAAGTCGTTAGTTTACAGGGTGTTACTTGTTTTTACTAGTAGTTAGCCTAGCTTACGTGCAGTATTATCTATTTAAGGCACAATGAAGCTTTCTGTTATTTATGTATTATTTTTAGATCGGTTGAGTAGTTTCAATGATTAACTCCTAAACACCTGCAAACTCACTTACTTCTTTCTACCTCAAGCGTATGTAAACGAGACACAATAGATATTCTATTGTTATGCACTTGCTTGCAACCGCTCGGGTGTTGAGGCGTCAATAAGTTTGCACGACTATACTTTGTATTTTAAGATTCACCGCACTTCTTACGTAATGTACCTATTCAAATATTATTGGTAGCCAGATTATAATTTTGTCAAAGAAAATAGCGGTTTTCCGCGGCTGCACCCGCGTCAATATCGGAACTCTCTCTTATCTCTTTAAAGGTCCACACATCCTCCAAAATCCATCCAAACTCACATTTGTATTTGTAGAAAGTAAGCTTACGTTACGTATGCAACGATTCCATGAACAGCCTGTATAAGCGTTTGCGTTATGATAAAAGCGGGAGCATCGTAGCCTCTCGTAGATGTGTGCAATGTTAGGCGCCTGATGAGCACATTCAAGTCACCTCAGGAGGACCTCAACTGGCCTGAATGTGTCTGAGCCAAGATCAAAACTGGGTTTTTTTTTTTAAATGTGATTCCTATCCTTCTTATGATATAAGAAAACTGTGTACTTTTTTACGCTACAGATATAATACACTAAGGTGCCGGACATAATATCATTATTCAATAAATCTTGCTCTGAAGGGTTGACACCTATTTTGATGTATTAAAACTACCTAATTCAAATTGTACTATATCTAATAGTACGAAAAATTTATTTCCCCTCATGACATAACGCTATCCACAATATTTGATTGCTGGTCAGTCTATTCATTTGCAGCAGCGATCAATAAATTTTCAATTAGTTAAGAAGCAATGCCAACATATTTTTCTGTTAACCCCTAATGAATATAATGAAATTAAGGAGTACCTACGTCTTCCTAAGTTGTCAATAAACTGAACTGAACTATACTAGTCGTAGGGCAGAACAGAACTATTATAAATAAACATTTAAGTGCAAAAGAAGTTATTCTCTTGTTTTAGCTTTTTACGCAACAACGCGTATCAACAGAGCGATGGAAAACTTCAAAGTGTTGAAATTATTGTGTTTAACTGAAAAAATATCTAATATTCATCGTGACTTCTTATATTTGTCGCGGAGAAAACGGGTCGTTGTATCGTTTTTGGTTCTCTTGGAAATTGTCATATCTGCATCGATATGTATTGCTATATATTATTTATTCATCGAAAGCTTATCAAGATTCGGTGCTCAAGGTTATGTCCGACGGGCCTATATTAGTTTGCTTTTTTACGTCCTATACTTAATGCACAACATTCTCATCCTAACGTATCACTGCCCACGATTTGGAATTGAGTTCAACTCGCTCATAACAAACTTTTAACATTGCCACAGAGTTCTGAAAATTCATGCACCGTACAATAAATTATTGATGCGACTGAGAAACAGAGTTCTTGTGGCGTTAGTAGCCACTACAGTTTTTAGGTTTGCCATCAATGTCCAGGCCTTGCTAACCGCTTACAAACACAGAGACGTGGTACCGAATATATTTTTGTATGTTTGCTATTACACCATGGAGATTTGGTGCGAGTTTCGATATACCTTAAGTATACTGATGTATTATTCCTTGCTGTCTTTGATGAAGTACATGCTTCAGGGACTCATTGCGCATGTCAAAAACGCTTCTTTTGAAGGTTCACTCGAAGATCACATTAATAGTTTTACCGCGGCATACTGCGAGTTGCTCGAGGCATCTAAACTTTTAGAGAAATGTTTCGATTATCAGGTATGTTCAAGTCATGGTCTAGGTATGGTTCGGAGCTCGGATTTTGTGCTTACTGATTGTGACTTTGATTACTGATTCACGAACCTATTTTTCAGATTCTTTTTTCTCTCTTCATGGCAGCATCGCACGTGGTATTTCTAGTGTACCATAATCTGAATTTGATTTTAAAACTGGTAATGCGTAGTTCATTTTTGAACTTAATCTAAAGCGAGCTAAGATCAGTTGATGTCATATTATGAACCTACTAAAATTTTCAGAAAATGTTTAACGTCTTTGACTACAACTTATGTCTGAACCTAATCACATACTGTGGTTTGTTCATGGTAATTTCAATGAACGGTCAGAGGGTTCGCAACGAAGTCCTCAATCTCAAAGTGGTTTTGGCACAGATGCTCTACAAATACCCCACAGGTTTGTATGCAGTGGGATTTTGATCGGACCTCCGATTCTTCACCCACGTATTCTACAGCATATTTTATCGGTAAAATATTAGGCAAAGGAGAGTCGCATCCTAACCCCACAGAGTGAGAGGCATTTTATAAATTTACTTCTAAAACTTTAGGTGCTTATTCGAAATCATTTTGGTTTCAATGTATGAAGCCCGAACGCACGAATGATACCTCATTTTTAAGCTGATAAAATTTGCTTGCTGTATGGTTATATAAACTTTTACATTTATAATTCTTGATTCATTTACTAACATCGCTCCATTGACTTTACCCATGGTGAGTGTGTGAAAGCCTCCACTGGTAAAATTTGTGGTAAAAGTGAATCAAGTGTAAAGCTGTAAACACTTTCAGTGCCCGAAAAATACGAAAAAAATTACAGTAAACAAAAAATGTTCAAAGTTTATTAAAAAAAAAACCCTGGCTTAGTGCGAGTCGGACTCGCCCACTGAGGGTTTTGTGCCAACTTTACCTGAATTAGCGATCCACTTACTTCCAATAAACCAAAATACAACAATATTTTGTTGACAAATACAACTTTGTTTTTTATAGTATTTGTATACAGAACAAGTTATGTTTGCAGATTTTGAAAATGCTTTTTGTTGTAGAAAATTTAAAAAAAAACACTAGATCGATCTTAAACCAATTTTCGTTGAGAGTTTTTACAAAAATGTACATCATGTTTTTTTTTAAATGTTCATTTTCCTTTATTTAAAGGTTAGAGGGGGAGAGTGACACCCATTTTTCCACTTTGGTAGGACGCTACCACGCTACGCTAGCAGTGGGATGCTAACTTTATCAAAATTTGGGAGATAGACGTATCTCCCAAATTTTGGTAAAGTTAGCATCCCACTGCTGGGCAAACGCCTTACTTCAATTATGAGCGCGGGCTCAGTGCGGGTTGGTGGAGGGTTGTTTGTAAGGCAACCGACTAACCCTGCTGTCAGATGTTATCAAGCCGCCTATAAAGGCTCTGACTAGGATTAACGACTAATATCAACCGATATAAGCTAACGTGCCTTTCGAAGTACGGAGATGCTCGTGATATACGTCACTTATATGGTCGGAATGGTCACCCATCCAAACACGACCGCGCCGTAGGTTGCTTCACTTCGGTATCACTACCAAAGCGCTGCTACAACTGCTCTACGAGCACCTCAATCTTTTTGGTGACGGAACCTTTTTGGAAAGCGATATACTTGATGGAAACCTACATTCAATAATAGTTTTAAAAAATCGGGTTATGATTTTTTAAAACTATTATTTAATGCCTTCCATTTGCTTTGCCGTAGTCGGGTAAAAATGAAAGTATAATAGGTTAAATGATACGCCGCGTCAGAATGGTCGTTCATAGAGTTTTGTTAAAGGAATATGGATTTTTTGTCAAAATTCTTACGATTCCGTGAAACACACTTTGAGTATGGCTGGTGTAGTGAATTCCGGCTGTAGGAATTTTCTTACAGTTCTGAAAGTGTTAAAAAAGACTGTTATTATAGGTATATGACGTAGTTGACTTTTTTTGTTGTGTATAATGACCTCAGATCTTGCGGAACTGCCGGTTCAAAAAAGGCTGAAGGACTTCCACCGGCTGGTCTCCGTGGAGCCACTCTTGGTGGCGCTGCTGCCCGCGGTGCCAGTTGGGATGTACATGCTGCCTGCCGTGCTCTCCTTCACCACCAACTACATCATCGTCTCCTTGCAGATGAACCACGATATTTGAGAAGTTTAAAGCGTTGTTCTGGTAAAAAAAACACGTGCGCAGAAGAAGCTTGTGTACGATAATATGTCAAATTATAAAACCTAATAAAATATGAGAAAAAATGCTTGTTGTATTGTATTTTTCTATTGAAGATCTTCAATTCTTGATTCGAGTAGTCTAATTAACTATAATTTTATTATTTTGGAAAGTACGAGTTAAGGCTGATTCACGCTGCACTGTGCCGGCGCCGGGAGGCTTCGGCCGGGGCACGGTCAAACATTATTGTATACATTTTGTATGAAGTGATTAATAACTCAACGTGCTTCGCCCGGGCCCGGATGGGGCACGGCGTTGAAATGTCAATGGGAATGTTTCCCAGCTCCGGCACGTTCCAGCCTCGGCACGTTGTAGCGAGAATCATCCATAAGGTTCAAATAACGTCATAGATCTTGCTTGCCACGATACCTATTTAAATTGGCATTTAACTTCTTGCTTACTCACCCAATAAGCACTTAAGAAAATAGGCATTACTAAGCATATGTTTGTCAAATTAATCAATTAACTTATACTAATTCAATTTGTTACTAAAATAAGCAGCACGTTAATTTTTTAATCTGATTGAAAACAGTCAGCACGTTTGTATACAAAACGGTATTGAATTAAGCGAGCCGAAACGCAATGGAACAATTTCAAGTGCTAAAGTTCTTGTGTAGAGTAGAAAAAAATATGAACATTCATCGCGACTTTTTATATTTGACAAAAAGGAAGCGTGTTTTAACAGCGTTCTTGATTTTTCCTTATTCGAACTTATTCTACGAACTTACTCGAATTAATTAGTTTTCCTATCGTTTTAAATTATAATTTATCTTTAGTCAGGAGAAATACCGCTCTCTATCCAGATTACATTCTTATCATTTATATGACTCTGGTTTTCACTACTTTATATTATATTCAAAGCATTCTAAGTGTGGTGTACTATGCTCCAAAGTTTGGAAAAGAGTTTAGATCGCTTATCACTAGTTTGTCATACTCCCACAAAATTGCAAAATGTCATCCACAATACGAAAAGTTCTTATCGAATTCTAGAATTAGAGTCTACATAGCTTTAATTTGTGTGACAGCTTCTAGATTATTTTTCTTCGAGCAGGCGATGAGCTCAGCCTACGCCGACAGGGCGAAGAAGCCATATATATTTTTGTATGTTATATATTTATTCAATGAATTTTGGTGCGAGACTCGCTATGCACTAGGCATTACAATGTACTACTCTATAATTGCTATAATAAAGAACACGCTGGTTGCTGTTATTGAGTTAGTGAAAGACACTGAAAACAAAGGCACAATCGCACAGAATTTAAATGTCTTTAGGACCACCTACAGCGAGCTGATCACGTCCTGTCGTCTTCTGAACAAGTGTTTTTGGCTGCAAGTTAGTAAATTTCGAAACACAGAACACACTGAAGTGGTATTCGGAATATTCCAGAGGAGATATTTCATTTTTAACGATCTCAGTGCCCACACACAGAGGTTTTATAGTCTAAACGCAAAAATCCCACGCCGCGTTGTGTTTTTTTTTAACTGTGTTCATCTATAGGTATCAAGTATTTAGAATAGTGTTTCCTTATTTCTAATATAGGTCTTCTTTTCAGATTCTTTTTGCGCTTTTTGTGGCCACATTTCATTTCATATTTTTAGTATACTACTTTTTGAATAAAGTTATTAAAAATGTAAGTATCTAACTATATATCTATCTTTTCAAGTTAAATGAGTTAAAAACATTTCGGTTTACCTACTTGTTCACACAAGGTGAAAAATATTAATCTTAACTTTACGATTTTAGGAATTTTTATCCGTAGCGAGTGAGTTAAATTCATTTTTGAATCTACTTACGTACAGCGCGGTATACTTGGTGATTTTCTTGAGTGGGCATATAATTTCATAACAACATTCATAACGAAGCATTAAACCTCAAACTGGTTCTGTCGAGAGCATACTGTAAATCCGTATCATCAGGTTAGTTATTTCTTTATGTTTATTGAAATGAATGAATTGAATACTTACGCATACCATCAACTCGTAAGAGTGTAGCTACATTGGCGTTGCCTTGAGTCGACGCTACAACGTTGGAGCGGTCCAGCTCCGTCGTTTTAC
>CAWUPE010001329.1:0-5000 GCA_963924145.1 Pyrausta purpuralis
TGATTTGGCATTATAATGACGAGGTAGGCACTTTTTTACTGCCTATATGGAATGCCACGCCCCTGCTAACTGACCCACCCACCCACCTATTATGTGGTGGATATATGGCGCGTCCATATTAATAGACTATTACATAATATTTTTTTCATATCCCCTTATACGATGGCCACACGGGGAAGGGCTGGGAGGGTGGGGTACACGGTACACGGCGGGCGAGGTGTGATTTAGTGGTTTTAAAGAGATTTGAATGTGCCTTTTTCTTTTTGAAAATTCCTTGGTTGGTTGGTTGGTTAGTGTAAAAATTTCCTCGGATTTGAATAAACATAAATTAGGTACATAATGTATGTAGATAGGAGGTACTTATTAATGAAATGCAATGCAATACAATAATAATAATAAGTATATTGGGATAATTTTATCCGATAAAATTATTAATATTCAGGTTTTGGTTATCCGTCTCATACATACACTGCTCGATGAATGCAGAGCAACGGTATCAAATCGATACAAACACAATATTTGTTTTAACTGTTTGTAGGTATTTTAACAAACATAAACACTTAAATACATGTAATAGGGGGTATAAAGTTTGTCCGGTTGGTTTGTTATTTTAGTCAAGTAGTTGTTATGGACTGTTTCATATTGTTTGATTTCCTTTGGGTTCAAATTTTGTTTTGTACTGTAGTATGTACTGTAGTATATATATATATATATATATATATATATATATATATATATATATATATATATATATATATATATATATATATATGTACCTAGATATACATATATATATCATATGTATATATGTGATATACATATATATATATATATATATATACATGTATATATATATATATATATATATGTATATCACACCTCGCCCGCCGTGTACCGTGTGTAATTTTATTTATTGTTTAACACGCTTATATTATTAGCTTCACTTTGTAACTATGTATGTGTAAGAAAACTTGGAATCGTTATTTGACCCACTTTCCGGTCTTCGATTAGGATGAAATTTTGCACACGCTCTGACTTTTGATGACAATACATGACAAGCTAAGAAACGTCATTACAAAACCAATATGGCGGCTTCCCCAAGATGCCAAACAGGCTATTGGAAATGGGTAAAAACCCATTATATGAGTATCAAATGAAAGGGTTTGCTCTCAGGAATACGGACAAAAAATAGGTCACGTGACTTAAATCCAACATGGCGGACATTAAAGATATCGATTTGGCTATTTGGAAATGCACCCCCATGATATGGGTATTAAATGAAAGGGTTTGCTGAATTTGATACGATAAACATGATAGTTTTTTAAACTATTGTAATTATTAGTTTGTAAATGTAACCGAACCGTGGGTTACCTAAATGTTTTTTTTTTGTTAGTTTTTGAAATCTTTCTGGAATGTTTCTTCGGAGCCTAACAAAATCAAACCTAACCTCATCTAACCTAACCGTGGGTTACCCAAATGGATTTTTTTGTTAGTTTTTGAAATCTTTCTGGAATCTTTCATCTGAACCTAACAAAATGAAACCTAACCTAAAATCTAACCTAACCTTCGGTTACCTAAGGGTGTTTTTTTTTAAGATTTTGGATTATTTCTGGAATGTTTCTTCTGAACCTAACAAAATCAAACCTAACCTAATCTAACCTAACCTTCGGTTACCTAGGGGTGTTTTTTTCTAGATTTTGGATTATTTCTGGAATGTTTCTTCTGAACTTAACAAAATCAAATCAAACCTAACCTAACCTAATCTAACCTAACCTTCGGTTACCTAAATGGATTTTTTTTGTTAGTTTTTGAAATCTTTCTGGAATCTTTCTTCGGAACCTAACAAAATCAAACTTAACCTAATCTAACCTAACCTTCGGTTACCTAAGGGTGTTTTTTTTTAAGATTTTGGATTATTTCTGGAATGTTTCTTCTGAACCTAACAAAATCAAACCTAACCTAATCTAACCTAACCTTCGGTTACCTAGGGGTGTTTTTTTCTAGATTTTGGATTATTTCTGGAATGTTTCTTCTGAACTTAACAAAATCATATCAAACCTAACCTAATCTAACCTAACCTTCGGTTACCTAAATGGATTTTTTTGTTAGTTTTTGAAATCTTTCTGGAATCTTTCTTCGGAACCTAACAAAATCAAACTTAACCTAATCTAACCTAACCTTCGGTTACCTAAGGGTGTTTTTTTTTAAGATTTTGGATTATTTCTGGAATGTTTCTTCTGAACCTAACAAAATCAAACCTAACCTAATCTAACCTAACCTTCGGTTACCTAGGGGTGTTTTTTTCTAGATTTTGGATTATTTCTGGAATGTTTCTTCTGAACTTAACAAAATCATATCAAACCTAACCTAATCTAACCTAACCTTCGGTTACCTAAATGGATTTTTTTGTTAGTTTTTGAAATCTTTCTGGAATCTTTCATCTGAACCTAACAAAATGAAACCTAACCTAAAATCTAACCTAACCTTCGGTTACCTAAGGGTGTTTTTTTTTTAAGATTTTGGATTATTTCTGGAATGTTCCTTCTGAACCTAACAAAATCAAACCTAACCTAATCTAACCTAACCGTGGGATACCTAAATGGAATTTTTTTTGTTAGTTTTTGAAATCTTTCTGGAATCTTTCTTCGGAACCTAACAAAATCAAACCTAACCTCATCTAACCTAACATAAGGTTTTTTTTTTTAAGTTTTGTATCTCTCTAACCTAACATAACCTAACCTAACCTAACCATCGGTTTTTTTCCCATTCCAAAAAATAAACTTATTTTACACCCGCCGCGTCGCGCGCACGATATTGCGCGTTCAGAATTTTTCGACATTGGAGTCGGTCGCTTGTCCACTCGTGACAGAATTGAACGAAGAGCGCAGCAACGCGTTTGTTAGTATCAATCCGTGGCGAGAGGGGCGTGCAAACACACTCCGCGGCGCTGTGGGCGCGCATTTGCGCGTGCGCACGACAGCGAAGTGTCGTTCGGAGGAAAGGCAAAGAGCGGCGGGAAGGCGCGTGTGCGCGCGCGCGCAGATGCGCGCGCGCCCTTCCGTTTAACCGCCGTTCTTTGAGTACTCTAGCTGGCATCGTCGTCTCTTCGGGCGTGTCGCACCACTTGTTTTGGGGACTTGTAAAATATTTATATTTTAATAGTCTCTCGAAAGTAAAATGTGCGTGTGAGCGCGGTAGAGTCGCGGCGGCGCTGGCATTGTTTAAACTTTGTAGATCGACGGATCCGTTATTGTATATATGGATTTCGTAGGAACGGTCTCACTCAAGGCCCTATATTGTGTTCCATGCGTATGTGTGTAACACTTTGGTCCGATGCAATTCTATCAGTGTTGTGTCTGAAAAGCGCCGATGGACGGTTATGCGTCCTCGTCAATTTTCAACAACACTGACGGAGGAGCGTCATACATATTTTTCTGGTCTGGTTCGGGATCTCTCTTGCTCCGGGCTGTTTGTCGCTAATGTGTACAAAACGTCAGTTGGAAGAGTTTTTTTACATAAAAGTGAAAAGTGATCTGTGCGAACCTTCAGTGTGGGCGCCTCCTTCATTTGGAGCGCTAAGTGCCCTTGTTCGCGATCTGATCGAGACGACACAGATCGCGTACAGCGTGCGACACACCGATATATTATGACCAATATAGTCACGCCTCGATATCCGACGGTAAAACGTCGAATCGGCGCAAGACACAGAACAGAGTAGAGAGATGAACACGCGTCGCGTGTTTTTTTTTTCTACTTTTATCATGTGTAAGCTCCCTGGTTGATCCTGCCAGTAGTTATATGCTTGTCTCAAAGATTAAGCCATGCATGTCTCAGTGCAAGCCGTATTAAGGCGATACCGCGAATGGCTCAATATATCAGTTTTGGTTCCTTAGATCTTACTCAGTTACTTGGATAACTGTGGTAATTCTAGAGCTAATACATGCAATCAGAACTCTGACCAGTGATGGGATGAGTGCTTTTATTAGATCAAAACCAATCGACGGAGGGCCTCGCGTTCGAAGTCGTTAATTTTGATGAATCTGGATAACTTTTGCCGATCGCACGGTCCAGTACCGGCGACGCATCTTTCAAATGTCCTGCCTTATCAACTTTCGATGGTAGTTTTCTGCGACTACCCATGGTTGTCACGGGTAACGGGGAATCAGGGTTCGATTCCGGAGAGGGAGCCTGAGAAACGGCTACCACATCCAAGGAAGGCAGCAGTGCGCGCAAATTACCCACTCCCGGCACGGGGAGGTAGTGACGAAAAATAACGATACGGGACTCTTACGAGGCCTCGTAATCGGAATGAGTACACTTTAAATATTTTAACGAGGAACAATTGGAGGGCAAGTCTGGTGCCAGCAGCCGCGGTAATTCCAGCTCCAATAGCGTATACTAAAATTGTTGCGGTTAAAAAGCTCGTAGTTGCATTTGTGTGCGCCGCGCTGTCGGTGCACCGCATCCGCGGTGATACTGACACGTTTGCGGAGCATATCGTCGGTGAGCCGACGGTCAAACGTCGGTTCATATCAAAATCCTATCGCGGTGCTCTTCATTGAGTGTCGAGATGGGCCGACAACTTTACTTTGAACAAATTAGAGTGCTCAAAGCGGGCTCAAAATGCTGCTTGAATATTTCGTGCATGGAATAATAGAATATGATCTCGGTTCTATTTTGTTGGTTTTCAGAACTCCGAGGTAATGATTAATAGGGATAACTGGGGGCATTCGTATTGCGACGTTAGAGGTGAAATTCTTGGATCGTCGCAAGACGAACATCAGCGAAAGCATTTGCCAAAGGTGTTTTCATCAATCAAGAACGAAAGTTAGAGGTTCGAAGGCGATTAGATACCGCCCTAGTTCTAACCGTAAATATGTCATCTAGCGATCCGCCGACGTTATTACAATGGCTCGGCGGGCAGCTTTCGGGAAACCAAAGATTTTGGACTCCGGGGGGAGTATGGTTGCAAAGCTGAAACTTAAAGGAATTGACGGAAG
>CAWUPE010001329.1:12500-17500 GCA_963924145.1 Pyrausta purpuralis
GATTTATTTTAGTTTATTAAATAGGTAAAAAGCGCAGGAAATAGCAACGACGCGCCTACTAGACTAGTATAATATACCTACTAGGGTGGACGAGTAACATCTGAAAGTTTGTCAATATAATAAATAACCAAGCTAAAATAAAATCATGATTTATCAATTTATAACCATGTTTCTATCTTAATTAAAAATAAATCTTAAGTATTGATAGTATGTATGTATGTATGTATGTATGTATGTATGTATGTATGTATGTATGCCTACTTTATGGGTATATGATGCGAATATCACCTGTCAGTCCTGTCACCTTTTGATTTGTATGAACAGGGCGTCATTTTCAATTTTTTCTGGTTTATATCTTCACTGACATTGTAGGTATGAGGCGCAATTGCAATAGTGTTTTTAATATTTTCGTTTATTAGTTGAGCGCGTTAATACTTAATGTATGAAAGTTGATGATAAAAATGCTTTAAATTTCTAGCTTAGTTTATAGATATATATTGTAATATTGATTTGGCATTATAATGACGAGGTAGGCACTTTTTTACTGCCTATATGGAATGCCACGCCCCTGCTAACTGACCCACCCACCCCACCTATTATGTGGTGGATATATGGCGCGTCCATATTAATAGACTATTACATAATATTTTTTTCATATCCCCTTATACGATGGCCACACGGGGAAGGGCTGGGAGGGTGGGGTACACGGTACACGGCGGGCGAGGTTGTGATTTAGTGGTTTTAAAGAGATTTGAATGTGCCTTTTTCTTTTTGAAAATTCCTTGGTTGGTTGGTTGGTTAGTGTAAAAATTTCCTCGGATTGAATAAACATAAATTAGGTACATAATGTATGTAGATAGGAGGGTACTTATTAATGAAATGCAATGCAATACAATAATAATAATAAGTATATTGGGATAATTTTATCCGATAAAAATTATTAATATTCAGGTTTTGGTTATCCGTCTCATACATACACTGCTCGATGAATGCCAGAGCAACGGTATCAAATCGATACAAACACAATATTTGTTTTAACTGTTTGTAGGTATTTTAACAAACATAAAACACTTAAATACATGTAATAGGGGGTATAAAGTTTGTCCGGTTGGTTTGTTATTTTAGTCAAGTAGTTGTTATGGACTGTTTCATATTGTTTGATTTCCTTTGGGTTCAAATTTTGTTTTGTACTGTAGTATGTACTGTAGTATATATATATATATATAATATATATATATATATATATATATATATATATATATATATATATATATATATATGTACCTAGATATACATATATATATCATATGTATATATGTGATATACATATATATATATATATATATATACATGTATATATATATATATATATATATGTATATCACACCTCGCCCGCCGTGTACCGTGTAATTTTATTTATTGTTTAACACGCTTATATTATTAGCTTCACTTGTAACTATGTATGTGTAAGAAAAACTTGGAATCGTTATTTGACCCACTTTCCGGTCTTCGATTAGGATGAAATTTTGCACACGCTCTGACTTTTGATGACAATACATGACAAGCTAAGAAACGTCATTACAAAACCAATATGGCGGCTTCCCCAAGATGCCAAACAGGCTATTGGAAATGGGTAAAAACCCATTATATGAGTATCAAATGAAAGGGTTTGCTCTCAGGAATACGACAAAAATAGTCACGTGACTTAAATCCAACATGGCGGACATTAAAGATATCGATTTGGCTATTTGAAATGCACCCCCATGATATGGGTATTAAATGAAAGGGTTTGCTGAATTTGATACGATAAACATGATAGTTTTTTAAACTATTGTAATTATTAGTTTGTAAATGTAACCGAACCGTGGGTTACCTAAATGTTTTTTTTTGTTAGTTTTTGAAATCTTTCTGGAATGTTTCTTCGGAGCCTAACAAAATCAAACCTAACCTCATCTAACCTAACCGTGGGTTACCCAAATGGATTTTTTTGTTAGTTTTTGAAATCTTTCTGGAATCTTTCATCTGAACCTAACAAAATGAAACCTAACCTAAAATCTAACCTAACCTTCGGTTACCTAAGGGTGTTTTTTTTTAAGATTTTGGATTATTTCTGGAATGTTTCTTCTGAACCTAACAAAATCAAACCTAACCTAATCTAACCTAACCTTCGGTTACCTAGGGGTGTTTTTTTCTAGATTTTGGATTATTTCTGGAATGTTTCTTCTGAACTTAACAAAATCAAATCAAACCTAACCTAACCTAATCTAACCTAACCTTCGGTTACCTAAATGGATTTTTTTGTTAGTTTTTGAAATCTTTCTGGAATCTTTCTTCGGAACCTAACAAAATCAAACTTAACCTAATCTAACCTAACCTTCGGTTACCTAAGGGTGTTTTTTTTTTAAGATTTTGGATTATTTCTGGAATGTTTCTTCTGAACCTAACAAAATCAAACCTAACCTAATCTAACCTAACCTTCGGTTACCTAGGGGTGTTTTTTTCTAGATTTTGGATTATTTCTGGAATGTTTCTTCTGAACTTAACAAAATCATATCAAACCTAACCTAATCTAACCTAACCTTCGGTTACCTAAATGGATTTTTTTGTTAGTTTTTGAAATCTTTCTGGAATCTTTCTTCGGAACCTAACAAAATCAAACTTAACCTAATCTAACCTAACCTTCGGTTACCTAAGGGTGTTTTTTTTTAAGATTTTGGATTATTTCTGGAATGTTTCTTCTGAACCTAACAAAATCAAACCTAACCTAATCTAACCTAACCTTCGGTTACCTAGGGGTGTTTTTTTCTAGATTTTGGATTATTTCTGGAATGTTTCTTCTGAACTTAACAAAATCATATCAAACCTAACCTAATCTAACCTAACCTTCGGTTACCTAAATGGATTTTTTTTGTTAGTTTTTGAAATCTTTCTGGAATCTTTCATCTGAACCTAACAAAATGAAACCTAACCTAAAATCTAACCTAACCTTCGGTTACCTAAGGGTGTTTTTTTTTAAGATTTTGGATTATTTCTGGAATGTTCCTTCTGAACCTAACAAAATCAAACCTAACCTAATCTAACCTAACCGTGGGATACCTAAATGGATTTTTTTGTTAGTTTTTGAAATCTTTCTGGAATCTTTCTTCGGAACCTAACAAAATCAAACCTAACCTCATCTAACCTAACATAAGGTTTTTTTTTTTAAGTTTTTGGTATCTCTCTAACCTAACATAACCTAACCTAACCTAACCATCGGTTTTTTTCCCATTCCAAAAATAACTTATTTTACACCCGCCGCGTCGCGCGCACGATATTGCGCGTTCAGAATTTTTCGACATTGGAGTCGGTCGCTTGTCCACTCGTGACAGAATTGAAACGAAGAGCGCAGCAACGCGTTTGTTAGTATCAATCCGTGGCGAGAGGGGCGTGCAAACACACTCCGCGGCGCTGTGGGCGCGCATTGCGCGTGCGCACGACAGCGAAGTGTCGTTCGGAGGAAAGGCAAAGAGCGGCGGGAAGGCGTCGTGTGCGCGCGCGCGCAGATGCGCGCGCGCCCTTCCGTTTAACCGCCGTTCTTTGAGTACTCTAGCTGGCATCGTCGTCTCTTCGGGCGTGTCGCACCACTTGTTTTGGGGACTTGTAAAATATTTATATTTTAATAGTCTCTCGAAAGTAAAATGTGCGTGTGAGCGCGGTAGAGTCGCGGCGGCGCTGGCATTGTTAAACTTTGTAGATCGACGGATCCGTTATTGTATATATGGATTTCGTAGGAACGGTCTCACTCAAGGCCTATATTGTGTTCCATGCGTATGTGTGTAACACTTTGGTCCGATGCAATTCTATCAGTGTTGTGTCTGAAAAGCGCCGATGGACGGTTATGCGTCCTCGTCAATTTTCAACAACACTGACGGAGGAGCGTCATACATATTTTTCTGGTCTGGTTCGGGATCTCTCTTGCTCCGGGCTGTTTGTCGCTAATGTGTACAAAACGTCAGTTGGAAGAGTTTTTTTACATAAAAGTGAAAAGTGATCTGTGCGAACCTTCAGTGTGGGCGCCTCCTTCATTTGGAGCGCTAAGTGCCCTTGTTCGCGATCTGATCGGAGACGACACAGATCGCGTACAGCGTGCGACACACCGATATATTATGACCAATATAGTCACGCCTCGATATCCGACGGTAAAACGTCGAATCGGGCGCAAGACACAGAACAGAGTAGAGAGATGAACACGCGTCGCGTGTTTTTTTTTTTCTACTTTTATCATGTGTAAGCTCCCTGGTTGATCCTGCCAGTAGTTATATGCTTGTCTCAAAGATTAAGCCATGCATGTCTCAGTGCAAGCCGTATTAAGGCGATACCGCGAATGGCTCAATATATCAGTTTTGGTTCCTTAGATCTTACTCAGTTACTTGGATAACTGTGGTAATTCTAGAGCTAATACATGCAATCAGAACTCTGACCAGTGATGGGATGAGTGCTTTTATTAGATCAAAACCAATCGACGGAGGGCCTCGCGTTCGAAGTCGTTAATTTTGATGAATCTGGATAACTTTTGCCGATCGCACGGTCCAGTACCGGCGACGCATCTTTCAAATGTCTGCCTTATCAACTTTCGATGGTAGTTTCTGCGACTACCATGGTTGTCACGGGTAACGGGGAATCAGGGTTCGATTCCGGAGAGGGAGCCTGAGAAACGGCTACCACATCCAAGGAAGGCAGCAGGCGCGCAAATTACCCACTCCCGGCACGGGGAGGTAGTGACGAAAAATAACGATACGGGACTCTTACGAGGCCTCGTAATCGGAATGAGTACACTTTAAATATTTTAACGAGGAACAATTGGAGGGCAAGTCTGGTGCCAGCAGCCGCGGTAATTCCAGCTCCAATAGCGTATACTAAAATTGTTGCGGTTAAAAAGCTCGTAGTTGCATTTGTGCGCCGCGCTGTCGGTGCACCGCATCCGCGGTGATACTGACACGTTTGCGGAGCATATCGTCGGT
>CAWUPE010001329.1:25000-29265 GCA_963924145.1 Pyrausta purpuralis
GCATACAAGCTGTGTTTGCGTCGATTTAGTTTAGCACCACACACACAAGTATCAAGGAAATGGATGAATTTACAATGACATGCCATTTAACTGATACCCATATAGTGGCTAGTTAGGGGATCAGCGCACAGTTAAAACTTTTAAAACAAAACGAATCTTCACACATCACACACGACATAACTTTTATGGAGCACTGAAAGGAACACTGCAATTTCAGTATAGTTTCTAATGCAAAACAAACCCATAAAACACTTTCATTCAATCAAAATACAAATGTTTACTTGAAATTTAACATTTCTAACACTAGCGGGAAGGTAGCGAAAAGCAAAACAAGAACTCCATAGAAGAAAAAAAAAATGGCTGCCGCAAACTTTTCAAGGAATGTTTGCTGTACTTTGAAACCAAAACTTAAGCTCTCTTGACCTACTTACAATTTTAAAAGTATTATAAAATAAAATGACGGAATTTCCAGCATTCATAATAATATTAGTTTAAGATTTATTTTAGTTTATTAAATAGGTAAAAAGCGCAGGAAATAGCAACGACGCGCCTACTAGACTAGTATAATATACCTACTAGGGTGGACGAGTAACATCTGAAAGTTTGTCAATATAATAAATAACCAAGCTAAAATAAAATCATGATTTATCAATTTATAACCATGTTTCTATCTTAATTAAAAATAAATCTTAAGTATTGATAGTATGTATGTATGTATGTATGTATGTATGTATGTATGTATGTATGTATGCCTACTTTATGGGTATATGATGCGAATATCACCTGTCAGTCCTGTCACCTTTTGATTTGTATGAACAGGGCGTCATTTTCAATTTTTTCTGGTTTATATCTTCACTGACATTGTAGGTATGAGGCGCAATTGCAATAGTGTTTTTAATATTTTCGTTTATTAGTTGAGCGCGTTAATACTTAATGTATGAAAGTTGATGATAAAATGCTTTAAATTTCTAGCTTAGTTTATAGATATATATTGTAATATTGATTTGGCATTATAATGACGAGGTAGGCACTTTTTTACTGCCTATATGGAATGCCACGCCCCTGCTAACTGACCCACCCACCCACCTATTATGTGGTGGATATATGGCGCGTCCATATTAATAGACTATTACATAATATTTTTTTCATATCCCCTTATACGATGGCCACACGGGGAAGGGCTGGGAGGGTGGGGTACACGGTACACGGCGGGCGAGGTGTGATTTAGTGGTTTTAAAGAGATTTGAATGTGCCTTTTTCTTTTGAAAATTCCTTGGTTGGTTGGTTGGTTAGTGTAAAAATTTCCTCGGATTGAATAAACATAAATTAGGTACATAATGTATGTAGATAGGAGGTACTTATTAATGAAATGCAATGCAATACAATAATAATAATAAGTATATTGGGATAATTTTATCCGATAAAATTATTAATATTCAGGTTTTGGTTATCCGTCTCATACATACACTGCTCGATGAATGCAGAGCAACGGTATCAAATCGATACAAACACAATATTTGTTTTAACTGTTTGTAGGTATTTTAACAAACATAAACACTTAAATACATGTAATAGGGGGTATAAAGTTTGTCCGGTTGGTTTGTTATTTTAGTCAAGTAGTTGTTATGGACTGTTTCATATTGTTTGATTTCCTTTGGGTTCAAATTTTGTTTTGTACTGTAGTATGTACTGTAGTATATATATATATATATATATATATATATATAATATATATATATATATATATATATATATATATATATATATATATATATATATGTACCTAGATATACATATATATATCATATGTATATATGTGATATACATATATATATATATATATATATATACATGTATATATATATATATATATATATGTATATCACACCTCGCCCGCCGTGTACCGTGTAATTTTATTTATTGTTTAACACGCTTATATTATTAGCTTCACTTGTAACTATGTATGTGTAAGAAAAACTTGGAATCGTTATTTGACCCACTTTCCGGTCTTCGATTAGGATGAAATTTTGCACACGCTCTGACTTTTGATGACAATACATGACAAGCTAAGAAACGTCATTACAAAACCAATATGGCGGCTTCCCCAAGATGCCAAACAGGCTATTGGAAATGGGTAAAAACCCATTATATGAGTATCAAATGAAAGGGTTTGCTCTCAGGAATACGACAAAAATAGTCACGTGACTTAAATCCAACATGGCGGACATTAAAGATATCGATTTGGCTATTTGAAATGCACCCCATGATATGGGTATTAAATGAAAGGGTTTGCTGAATTTGATACGATAAACATGATAGTTTTTTAAACTATTGTAATTATTAGTTTGTAAATGTAACCGAACCGTGGGTTACCTAAATGTTTTTTTTTGTTAGTTTTTGAAATCTTTCTGGAATGTTTCTTCGGAGCCTAACAAAATCAAACCTAACCTCATCTAACCTAACCGTGGGTTACCCAAATGGATTTTTTGTTAGTTTTTGAAATCTTTCTGGAATCTTTCATCTGAACCTAACAAAATGAAACCTAACCTAAAATCTAACCTAACCTTCGGTTACCTAAGGGTGTTTTTTTTTAAGATTTTGGATTATTTCTGGAATGTTTCTTCTGAACCTAACAAAATCAAACCTAACCTAATCTAACCTAACCTTCGGTTACCTAGGGGTGTTTTTTTCTAGATTTTGGATTATTTCTGGAATGTTTCTTCTGAACTTAACAAAATCAATCAAACCTAACCTAACCTAATCTAACCTAACCTTCGGTTACCTAAATGGATTTTTTTTGTTAGTTTTTGAAATCTTTCTGGAATCTTTCTTCGGAACCTAACAAAATCAAACTTAACCTAATCTAACCTAACCTTCGGTTACCTAAGGGTGTTTTTTTTTAAGATTTTGGATTATTTCTGGAATGTTTCTTCTGAACCTAACAAAATCAAACCTAACCTAATCTAACCTAACCTTCGGTTACCTAGGGGTGTTTTTTTCTAGATTTTGGATTATTTCTGGAATGTTTCTTCTGAACTTAACAAAATCATATCAAACCTAACCTAATCTAACCTAACCTTCGGTTACCTAAATGGATTTTTTTGTTAGTTTTTGAAATCTTTCTGGAATCTTTCTTCGGAACCTAACAAAATCAAACTTAACCTAATCTAACCTAACCTTCGGTTACCTAAGGGTGTTTTTTTTTAAGATTTTGGATTATTTCTGGAATGTTTCTTCTGAACCTAACAAAATCAAACCTAACCTAATCTAACCTAACCTTCGGTTACCTAGGGGTGTTTTTTTCTAGATTTTGGATTATTTCTGGAATGTTTCTTCTGAACTTAACAAAATCATATCAAACCTAACCTAATCTAACCTAACCTTCGGTTACCTAAATGGATTTTTTTGTTAGTTTTTGAAATCTTTCTGGAATCTTTCATCTGAACCTAACAAAATGAAACCTAACCTAAAATCTAACCTAACCTTCGGTTACCTAAGGGTGTTTTTTTTTTAAGATTTTGGATTATTTCTGGAATGTTCCTTCTGAACCTAACAAAATCAAACCTAACCTAATCTAACCTAACCGTGGGATACCTAAATGGATTTTTTTGTTAGTTTTTGAAATCTTTCTGGAATCTTCTTCGGAACCTAACAAAATCAAACCTAACCTCATCTAACCTAACATAAGGTTTTTTTTTTTAAGTTTTTGGTATCTCTCTAACCTAACATAACCTAACCTAACCTAACCATCGGTTTTTTTCCCATTCCAAAAAATAACTTATTTTACACCCGCCGCGTCGCGCGCACGATATTGCGCGTTCAGAATTTTTCGACATTGGAGTCGGTCGCTTGTCCACTCGTGACAGAATTGAAACGAAGAGCGCAGCAACGCGTTTGTTAGTATCAATCCGTGGCGAGAGGGGCGTGCAAACACACTCCGCGGCGCTGTGGGCGCGCATTGCGCGTGCGCACGACAGCGAAGTGTCGTTCGGAGGAAAGGCAAAGAGCGGCGGGAAGGCGCGTGTGCGCGCGCGCGCAGATGCGCGCGCGCCCTTCCGTTTAACCGCCGTTCTTTGAGTACTCTAGCTGGCATCGTCGTCTCTTCGGGCGTGTCGCACCACTTGTTTTGGGGACTTGTAAAATATTTATATTTTAATAGTCTCTCGAAAGTAAAATGTGCGTGTGAGCGCGGTAGAGTCGCGGCGGCGCTGGCATTGTTAAACTTTGTAGATCGACGGATCCGTTATTGTATATATGGATTTCGT
>CAWUPE010001330.1:0-13800 GCA_963924145.1 Pyrausta purpuralis
TGACCCACCTTTATACCTCGGTTCGGTATAAGAAAAACGTATGTTTTGCAAATTTTTGGCCTTCGGTTGGTGTTAGGGGCGCAAACGGGGTGTCAGCGGATAGGTCTCGTATAGGCGCACAATATCTACGAACAAAGCACACAGGGTTGTCGAACAAAAGTTTTCAGTAGGGCTGAAAAACCGAAATTTGACTATGAAATGTACCTTTAAAATTTTATAACTCCAAAACTATACGTCGCAGCGCGCTGAAAACAACGTGGACGTGCTTTAAATAACGGATACTACAAATAAGAAATAAAAAATTTTGAAAATCTGTTAACCGAAAAAAGACTTAGAAATTTTTCGATATAATTTTGTATGAAAAAGTCCAAAATATGTAAAAAATGTCGAAAATAAATGTAAATGTACGCTTTTTATCGCTTCTTTCAACGTAAATAAATAGAGTAGTGCAAATAGAATTTTATAGAAGCGCAAAAGTTGTCAATATTTCAGTTTTCAGATGTGAAAATGTATACTTTGTATGAAAACCGTGACCCACCTTTATACCTCGGTTCGGTATAAGAAAAACGTATGTTTTGCAAATTTTTGGCCTTCGGTTGGTGTTAGGGGCGCAAACGGGGTGTCAGCGGATAGGTCTCGTATAGGCGCACAATATCTACGAACAAAGCACACAGGGTTGTCGAACAAAAGTTTTCAGTAGGGCTGAAAAACCGAAATTTGACTATGAAATGTACCTTTAAAATTTTATAACTCCAAAACTATACGTCGCAGCGCGCTGTAAACAACGTGGACGTGCTTTAAATAACGGATACTACAAATAAGAAATAAAAAATTTTGAAAATCTGTTAACCGAAAAAAGACTTAGAAATTTTTCGATATAATTTTGTATGAAAAAGTCCAAAATATGTAAAAAATGTCGAAAATAAATGTAAATGTACGCTTTTTATCGCTTCTTTCAACGTAAATAAATAGAGTAGTGCAAATAGAATTTTATAGAAGCGCAAAAGTTGTCAATATTTCAGTTTTCAGATGTGAAAATGTATACTTTGTATGAAAACCGTGACCCACCTTTATACCTCGGTTCGGTATAAGAAAAACGTATGTTTTGCAAATTTTTGGCCTTCGGTTGGTGTTAGGGGCGCAAACGGGGTGTCAGCGGATAGGTCTCGTATAGGCGCACAATATCTACGAACAAAGCACACAGGGTTGTCGAACAAAAGTTTTCAGTAGGGCTGAAAAACCGAAATTTGACTATGAAATGTACCTTTAAAATTTTATAACTCCAAAACTATACGTCGCAGCGCGCTGAAAACAACGTGGACGTGCTTTAAATAACGGATACTACAAATAAGAAATAAAAAATTTTGAAAATCTGTTAACCGAAAAAAGACTTAGAAATTTTTCGATATAATTTTGTATGAAAAAGTCCAAAATATGTAAAAAATGTCGAAAATAAATGTAAATGTACGCTTTTTATCGCTTCTTTCAACGTAAATAAATAGAGTAGTGCAAATAGAATTTTATAGAAGCGCAAAAGTTGTCAATATTTCAGTTTTCAGATGTGAAAATGTATACTTTGTATGAAAACCGTGACCCACCTTTATACCTCGGTTCGGTATAAGAAAAACGTATGTTTTGCAAATTTTTGGCCTTCGGTTGGTGTTAGGGGCGCAAACGGGGTGTCAGCGGATAGGTCTCGTATAGGCGCACAATATCTACGAACAAAGCACACAGGGTTGTCGAACAAAAGTTTTCAGTAGGGCTGAAAAACCGAAATTTGACTATGAAATGTACCTTTAAAATTTTATAACTCCAAAACTATACGTCGCAGCGCGCTGTAAACAACGTGGACGTGCTTTAAATAACGGATACTACAAATAAGAAATAAAAAATTTTGAAAATCTGTTAACCGAAAAAAGACTTAGAAATTTTTCGATATAATTTTATATGAAAAAGTCCAAAATATGTAAAAAATGTCGAAAATAAATGTAAATGTACGCTTTTTATCGCTTCTTTCAACGTAAATAAATAGAGTAGTGCAAATAGAATTTTATAGAAGCGCAAAAGTTGTCAATATTTCAGTTTTCAGATGTGAAAATGTATACTTTGTATGAAAACCGTGACCCACCTTTATACCTCGGTTCGGTATAAGAAAAACGTATGTTTTGCAAATTTTTGGCCTTCGGTTGGTGTTAGGGGCGCAAACGGGGTGTCAGCGGATAGGTCTCGTATAGGCGCACAATATCTACGAACAAAGCACACAGGGTTGTCGAACAAAAGTTTTCAGTAGGGCTGAAAAACCGAAATTTGACTATGAAATGTACCTTTAAAATTTTATAACTCCAAAACTATACGTCGCAGCGCGCTGAAAACAACGTGGACGTGCTTTAAATAACGGATACTACAAATAAGAAATAAAAAATTTTGAAAATCTGTTAACCGAAAAAAGACTTAGAAATTTTTCGATATAATTTTGTATGAAAAAGTCCAAAATATGTAAAAAATGTCGAAAATAAATGTAAATGTACGCTTTTTATCGCTTCTTTCAACGTAAATAAATAGAGTAGTGCAAATAGAATTTTATAGAAGCGCAAAAGTTGTCAATATTTCAGTTTTCAGATGTGAAAATGTATACTTTGTATGAAAACCGTGACCCACCTTTATACCTCGGTTCGGTATAAGAAAAACGTATGTTTTGCAAATTTTTGGCCTTCGGTTGGTGTTAGGGGCGCAAACGGGGTGTCAGCGGATAGGTCTCGTATAGGCGCACAATATCTACGAACAAAGCACACAGGGTTGTCGAACAAAAGTTTTCAGTAGGGCTGAAAAACCGAAATTTGACTATGAAATGTACCTTTAAAATTTTATAACTCCAAAACTATACGTCGCAGCGCGCTGAAAACAACGTGGACGTGCTTTAAATAACGGATACTACAAATAAGAAATAAAAAATTTTGAAAATCTGTTAACCGAAAAAAGACTTAGAAATTTTTCGATATAATTTTGTATGAAAAAGTCCAAAATATGTAAAAAATGTCGAAAATAAATGTAAATGTACGCTTTTTATCGCTTCTTTCAACGTAAATAAATAGAGTAGTGCAAATAGAATTTTATAGAAGCGCAAAAGTTGTCAATATTTCAGTTTTCAGATGTGAAAATGTATACTTTGTATGAAAACCGTGACCCACCTTTATACCTCGGTTCGGTATAAGAAAAACGTATGTTTTGCAAATTTTTGGCCTTCGGTTGGTGTTAGGGGCGCAAACGGGGTGTCAGCGGATAGGTCTCGTATAGGCGCACAATATCTACGAACAAAGCACACAGGGTTGTCGAACAAAAGTTTTCAGTAGGGCTGAAAAACCGAAATTTGACTATGAAATGTACCTTTAAAATTTTATAACTCCAAAACTATACGTCGCAGCGCGCTGAAAACAACGTGGACGTGCTTTAAATAACGGATACTACAAATAAGAAATAAAAAATTTTGAAAATCTGTTAACCGAAAAAAGACTTAGAAATTTTTCGATATAATTTTGTATGAAAAAGTCCAAAATATGTAAAAAATGTCGAAAATAAATGTAAATGTACGCTTTTTATCGCTTCTTTCAACGTAAATAAATAGAGTAGTGCAAATAGAATTTTATAGAAGCGCAAAAGTTGTCAATATTTCAGTTTTCAGATGTGAAAATGTATACTTTGTATGAAAACCGTGACCCACCTTTATACCTCGGTTCGGTATAAGAAAAACGTATGTTTTGCAAATTTTTGGCCTTCGGTTGGTGTTAGGGGCGCAAACGGGGTGTCAGCGGATAGGTCTCGTATAGGCGCACAATATCTACGAACAAAGCACACAGGGTTGTCGAACAAAAGTTTTCAGTAGGGCTGAAAAACCGAAATTTGACTATGAAATGTACCTTTAAAATTTTATAACTCCAAAACTATACGTCGCAGCGCGCTGAAAACAACGTGGACGTGCTTTAAATAACGGATACTACAAATAAGAAATAAAAAATTTTGAAAATCTGTTAACCGAAAAAAGACTTAGAAATTTTTCGATATAATTTTGTATGAAAAAGTCCAAAATATGTAAAAAATGTCGAAAATAAATGTAAATGTACGCTTTTTATCGCTTCTTTCAACGTAAATAAATAGAGTAGTGCAAATAGAATTTTATAGAAGCGCAAAAGTTGTCAATATTTCAGTTTTCAGATGTGAAAATGTATACTTTGTATGAAAACCGTGACCCACCTTTATACCTCGGTTCGGTATAAGAAAAACGTATGTTTTGCAAATTTTTGGCCTTCGGTTGGTGTTAGGGGCGCAAACGGGGTGTCAGCGGATAGGTCTCGTATAGGCGCACAATATCTACGAACAAAGCACACAGGGTTGTCGAACAAAAGTTTTCAGTAGGGCTGAAAAACCGAAATTTGACTATGAAATGTACCTTTAAAATTTTATAACTCCAAAACTATACGTCGCAGCGCGCTGAAAACAACGTGGACGTGCTTTAAATAACGGATACTACAAATAAGAAATAAAAAATTTTGAAAATCTGTTAACCGAAAAAAGACTTAGAAATTTTTCGATATAATTTTGTATGAAAAAGTCCAAAATATGTAAAAAATGTCGAAAATAAATGTAAATGTACGCTTTTTATCGCTTCTTTCAACGTAAATAAATAGAGTAGTGCAAATAGAATTTTATAGAAGCGCAAAAGTTGTCAATATTTCAGTTTTCAGATGTGAAAATGTATACTTTGTATGAAAACCGTGACCCACCTTTATACCTCGGTTCGGTATAAGAAAAACGTATGTTTTGCAAATTTTTGGCCTTCGGTTGGTGTTAGGGGCGCAAACGGGGTGTCAGCGGATAGGTCTCGTATAGGCGCACAATATCTACGAACAAAGCACACAGGGTTGTCGAACAAAAGTTTTCAGTAGGGCTGAAAAACCGAAATTTGACTATGAAATGTACCTTTAAAATTTTATAACTCCAAAACTATACGTCGCAGCGCGCTGAAAACAACGTGGACGTGCTTTAAATAACGGATACTACAAATAAGAAATAAAAAATTTTGAAAATCTGTTAACCGAAAAAAGACTTAGAAATTTTTCGATATAATTTTGTATGAAAAAGTCCAAAATATGTAAAAAATGTCGAAAATAAATGTAAATGTACGCTTTTTATCGCTTCTTTCAACGTAAATAAATAGAGTAGTGCAAATAGAATTTTATAGAAGCGCAAAAGTTGTCAATATTTCAGTTTTCAGATGTGAAAATGTATACTTTGTATGAAAACCGTGACCCACCTTTATACCTCGGTTCGGTATAAGAAAAACGTATGTTTTGCAAATTTTTGGCCTTCGGTTGGTGTTAGGGGCGCAAACGGGGTGTCAGCGGATAGGTCTCGTATAGGCGCACAATATCTACGAACAAAGCACACAGGGTTGTCGAACAAAAGTTTTCAGTAGGGCTGAAAAACCGAAATTTGACTATGAAATGTACCTTTAAAATTTTATAACTCCAAAACTATACGTCGCAGCGCGCTGAAAACAACGTGGACGTGCTTTAAATAACGGATACTACAAATAAGAAATAAAAAATTTTGAAAATCTGTTAACCGAAAAAAGACTTAGAAATTTTTCGATATAATTTTGTATGAAAAAGTCCAAAATATGTAAAAAATGTCGAAAATAAATGTAAATGTACGCTTTTTATCGCTTCTTTCAACGTAAATAAATAGAGTAGTGCAAATAGAATTTTATAGAAGCGCAAAAGTTGTCAATATTTCAGTTTTCAGATGTGAAAATGTATACTTTGTATGAAAACCGTGACCCACCTTTATACCTCGGTTCGGTATAAGAAAAACGTATGTTTTGCAAATTTTTGGCCTTCGGTTGGTGTTAGGGGCGCAAACGGGGTGTCAGCGGATAGGTCTCGTATAGGCGCACAATATCTACGAACAAAGCACACAGGGTTGTCGAACAAAAGTTTTCAGTAGGGCTGAAAAACCGAAATTTGACTATGAAATGTACCTTTAAAATTTTATAACTCCAAAACTATACGTCGCAGCGCGCTGAAAACAACGTGGACGTGCTTTAAATAACGGATACTACAAATAAGAAATAAAAAATTTTGAAAATCTGTTAACCGAAAAAAGACTTAGAAATTTTTCGATATAATTTTGTATGAAAAAGTCCAAAATATGTAAAAAATGTCGAAAATAAATGTAAATGTACGCTTTTTATCGCTTCTTTCAACGTAAATAAATAGAGTAGTGCAAATAGAATTTTATAGAAGCGCAAAAGTTGTCAATATTTCAGTTTTCAGATGTGAAAATGTATACTTTGTATGAAAACCGTGACCCACCTTTATACCTCGGTTCGGTATAAGAAAAACGTATGTTTTGCAAATTTTTGGCCTTCGGTTGGTGTTAGGGGCGCAAACGGGGTGTCAGCGGATAGGTCTCGTATAGGCGCACAATATCTACGAACAAAGCACACAGGGTTGTCGAACAAAAGTTTTCAGTAGGGCTGAAAAACCGAAATTTGACTATGAAATGTACCTTTAAAATTTTATAACTCCAAAACTATACGTCGCAGCGCGCTGAAAACAACGTGGACGTGCTTTAAATAACGGATACTACAAATAAGAAATAAAAAATTTTGAAAATCTGTTAACCGAAAAAAGACTTAGAAATTTTTCGATATAATTTTGTATGAAAAAGTCCAAAATATGTAAAAAATGTCGAAAATAAATGTAAATGTACGCTTTTTATCGCTTCTTTCAACGTAAATAAATAGAGTAGTGCAAATAGAATTTTATAGAAGCGCAAAAGTTGTCAATATTTCAGTTTTCAGATGTGAAAATGTATACTTTGTATGAAAACCGTGACCCACCTTTATACCTCGGTTCGGTATAAGAAAAACGTATGTTTTGCAAATTTTTGGCCTTCGGTTGGTGTTAGGGGCGCAAACGGGGTGTCAGCGGATAGGTCTCGTATAGGCGCACAATATCTACGAACAAAGCACACAGGGTTGTCGAACAAAAGTTTTCAGTAGGGCTGAAAAACCGAAATTTGACTATGAAATGTACCTTTAAAATTTTATAACTCCAAAACTATACGTCGCAGCGCGCTGTAAACAACGTGGACGTGCTTTAAATAACGGATACTACAAATAAGAAATAAAAAATTTTGAAAATCTGTTAACCGAAAAAAGACTTAGAAATTTTTCGATATAATTTTGTATGAAAAAGTCCAAAATATGTAAAAAATGTCGAAAATAAATGTAAATGTACGCTTTTTATCGCTTCTTTCAACGTAAATAAATAGAGTAGTGCAAATAGAATTTTATAGAAGCGCAAAAGTTGTCAATATTTCAGTTTTCAGATGTGAAAATGTATACTTTGTATGAAAACCGTGACCCACCTTTATACCTCGGTTCGGTATAAGAAAAACGTATGTTTTGCAAATTTTTGGCCTTCGGTTGGTGTTAGGGGCGCAAACGGGGTGTCAGCGGATAGGTCTCGTATAGGCGCACAATATCTACGAACAAAGCACACAGGGTTGTCGAACAAAAGTTTTCAGTAGGGCTGAAAAACCGAAATTTGACTATGAAATGTACCTTTAAAATTTTATAACTCCAAAACTATACGTCGCAGCGCGCTGAAAACAACGTGGACGTGCTTTAAATAACGGATACTACAAATAAGAAATAAAAAATTTTGAAAATCTGTTAACCGAAAAAAGACTTAGAAATTTTTCGATATAATTTTGTATGAAAAAGTCCAAAATATGTAAAAAATGTCGAAAATAAATGTAAATGTACGCTTTTTATCGCTTCTTTCAACGTAAATAAATAGAGTAGTGCAAATAGAATTTTATAGAAGCGCAAAAGTTGTCAATATTTCAGTTTTCAGATGTGAAAATGTATACTTTGTATGAAAACCGTGACCCACCTTTATACCTCGGTTCGGTATAAGAAAAACGTATGTTTTGCAAATTTTTGGCCTTCGGTTGGTGTTAGGGGCGCAAACGGGGTGTCAGCGGATAGGTCTCGTATAGGCGCACAATATCTACGAACAAAGCACACAGGGTTGTCGAACAAAAGTTTTCAGTAGGGCTGAAAAACCGAAATTTGACTATGAAATGTACCTTTAAAATTTTATAACTCCAAAACTATACGTCGCAGCGCGCTGAAAACAACGTGGACGTGCTTTAAATAACGGATACTACAAATAAGAAATAAAAAATTTTGAAAATCTGTTAACCGAAAAAAGACTTAGAAATTTTTCGATATAATTTTGTATGAAAAAGTCCAAAATATGTAAAAAATGTCGAAAATAAATGTAAATGTACGCTTTTTATCGCTTCTTTCAACGTAAATAAATAGAGTAGTGCAAATAGAATTTTATAGAAGCGCAAAAGTTGTCAATATTTCAGTTTTCAGATGTGAAAATGTATACTTTGTATGAAAACCGTGACCCACCTTTATACCTCGGTTCGGTATAAGAAAAACGTATGTTTTGCAAATTTTTGGCCTTCGGTTGGTGTTAGGGGCGCAAACGGGGTGTCAGCGGATAGGTCTCGTATAGGCGCACAATATCTACGAACAAAGCACACAGGGTTGTCGAACAAAAGTTTTCAGTAGGGCTGAAAAACCGAAATTTGACTATGAAATGTACCTTTAAAATTTTATAACTCCAAAACTATACGTCGCAGCGCGCTGAAAACAACGTGGACGTGCTTTAAATAACGGATACTACAAATAAGAAATAAAAAATTTTGAAAATCTGTTAACCGAAAAAAGACTTAGAAATTTTTCGATATAATTTTGTATGAAAAAGTCCAAAATATGTAAAAAATGTCGAAAATAAATGTAAATGTACGCTTTTTATCGCTTCTTTCAACGTAAATAAATAGAGTAGTGCAAATAGAATTTTATAGAAGCGCAAAAGTTGTCAATATTTCAGTTTTCAGATGTGAAAATGTATACTTTGTATGAAAACCGTGACCCACCTTTATACCTCGGTTCGGTATAAGAAAAACGTATGTTTTGCAAATTTTTGGCCTTCGGTTGGTGTTAGGGGCGCAAACGGGGTGTCAGCGGATAGGTCTCGTATAGGCGCACAATATCTACGAACAAAGCACACAGGGTTGTCGAACAAAAGTTTTCAGTAGGGCTGAAAAACCGAAATTTGACTATGAAATGTACCTTTAAAATTTTATAACTCCAAAACTATACGTCGCAGCGCGCTGAAAACAACGTGGACGTGCTTTAAATAACGGATACTACAAATAAGAAAAAAAAAAATTTGAAAATCTGTTAACCGAAAAAAGACTTAGAAATTTTTCGATATAATTTTGTATGAAAAAGTCCAAAATATGTAAAAAATGTCGAAAATAAATGTAAATGTACGCTTTTTATCGCTTCTTTCAACGTAAATAAATAGAGTAGTGCAAATAGAATTTTATAGAAGCGCAAAAGTTGTCAATATTTCAGTTTTCAGATGTGAAAATGTATACTTTGTATGAAAACCGTGACCCACCTTTATACCTCGGTTCGGTATAAGAAAAACGTATGTTTTGCAAATTTTTGGCCTTCGGTTGGTGTTAGGGGCGCAAACGGGGTGTCAGCGGATAGGTCTCGTATAGGCGCACAATATCTACGAACAAAGCACACAGGGTTGTCGAACAAAAGTTTTCAGTAGGGCTGAAAAACCGAAATTTGACTATGAAATGTACCTTTAAAATTTTATAACTCCAAAACTATACGTCGCAGCGCGCTGAAAACAACGTGGACGTGCTTTAAATAACGGATACTACAAATAAGAAATAAAAAATTTTGAAAATCTGTTAACCGAAAAAAGACTTAGAAATTTTTCGATATAATTTTGTATGAAAAAGTCCAAAATATGTAAAAAATGTCGAAAATAAATGTAAATGTACGCTTTTTATCGCTTCTTTCAACGTAAATAAATAGAGTAGTGCAAATAGAATTTTATAGAAGCGCAAAAGTTGTCAATATTTCAGTTTTCAGATGTGAAAATGTATACTTTGTATGAAAACCGTGACCCACCTTTATACCTCGGTTCGGTATAAGAAAAACGTATGTTTTGCAAATTTTTGGCCTTCGGTTGGTGTTAGGGGCGCAAACGGGGTGTCAGCGGATAGGTCTCGTATAGGCGCACAATATCTACGAACAAAGCACACAGGGTTGTCGAACAAAAGTTTTCAGTAGGGCTGAAAAACCGAAATTTGACTATGAAATGTACCTTTAAAATTTTATAACTCCAAAACTATACGTCGCAGCGCGCTGAAAACAACGTGGACGTGCTTTAAATAACGGATACTACAAATAAGAAATAAAAAATTTTGAAAATCTGTTAACCGAAAAAAGACTTAGAAATTTTTCGATATAATTTTGTATGAAAAAGTCCAAAATATGTAAAAAATGTCGAAAATAAATGTAAATGTACGCTTTTTATCGCTTCTTTCAACGTAAATAAATAGAGTAGTGCAAATAGAATTTTATAGAAGCGCAAAAGTTGTCAATATTTTCAGTTTTCAGATGTGAAAATGTATACTTTGTATGAAAACCGTGACCCACCTTTATACCTCGGTTCGGTATAAGAAAAACGTATGTTTTGCAAATTTTTGGCCTTCGGTTGGTGTTAGGGGCGCAAACGGGGTGTCAGCGGATAGGTCTCGTATAGGCGCACAATATCTACGAACAAAGCACACAGGGTTGTCGAACAAAAGTTTTCAGTAGGGCTGAAAAACCGAAATTTGACTATGAAATGTACCTTTAAAATTTTATAACTCCAAAACTATACGTCGCAGCGCGCTGTAAACAACGTGGACGTGCTTTAAATAACGGATACTACAAATAAGAAATAAAAAATTTTGAAAATCTGTTAACCGAAAAAAGACTTAGAAATTTTTCGATATAATTTTGTATGAAAAAGTCCAAAATATGTAAAAAATGTCGAAAATAAATGTAAATGTACGCTTTTTATCGCTTCTTTCAACGTAAATAAATAGAGTAGTGCAAATAGAATTTTATAGAAGCGCAAAAGTTGTCAATATTTCAGTTTTCAGATGTGAAAATGTATACTTTGTATGAAAACCGTGACCCACCTTTATACCTCGGTTCGGTATAAGAAAAACGTATGTTTTGCAAATTTTTGGCCTTCGGTTGGTGTTAGGGGCGCAAACGGGGTGTCAGCGGATAGGTCTCGTATAGGCGCACAATATCTACGAACAAAGCACACAGGGTTGTCGAACAAAAGTTTTCAGTAGGGCTGAAAAACCGAAATTTGACTATGAAATGTACCTTTAAAATTTTATAACTCCAAAACTATACGTCGCAGCGCGCTGAAAACAACGTGGACGTGCTTTAAATAACGGATACTACAAATAAGAAATAAAAAATTTTGAAAATCTGTTAACCGAAAAAAGACTTAGAAATTTTTCGATATAATTTTGTATGAAAAAGTCCAAAATATGTAAAAAATGTCGAAAATAAATGTAAATGTACGCTTTTTATCGCTTCTTTCAACGTAAATAAATAGAGTAGTGCAAATAGAATTTTATAGAAGCGCAAAAGTTGTCAATATTTCAGTTTTCAGATGTGAAAATGTATACTTTGTATGAAAACCGTGACCCACCTTTATACCTCGGTTCGGTATAAGAAAAACGTATGTTTTGCAAATTTTTGGCCTTCGGTTGGTGTTAGGGGCGCAAACGGGGTGTCAGCGGATAGGTCTCGTATAGGCGCACAATATCTACGAACAAAGCACACAGGGTTGTCGAACAAAAGTTTTCAGTAGGGCTGAAAAACCGAAATTTGACTATGAAATGTACCTTTAAAATTTTATAACTCCAAAACTATACGTCGCAGCGCGCTGTAAACAACGTGGACGTGCTTTAAATAACGGATACTACAAATAAGAAATAAAAAATTTTGAAAATCTGTTAACCGAAAAAAGACTTAGAAATTTTTCGATATAATTTTGTATGAAAAAGTCCAAAATATGTAAAAAATGTCGAAAATAAATGTAAATGTACGCTTTTTATCGCTTCTTTCAACGTAAATAAATAGAGTAGTGCAAATAGAATTTTATAGAAGCGCAAAAGTTGTCAATATTTCAGTTTTCAGATGTGAAAATGTATACTTTGTATGAAAACCGTGACCCACCTTTATACCTCGGTTCGGTATAAGAAAAACGTATGTTTTGCAAATTTTTGGCCTTCGGTTGGTGTTAGGGGCGCAAACGGGGTGTCAGCGGATAGGTCTCGTATAGGCGCACAATATCTACGAACAAAGCACACAGGGTTGTCGAACAAAAGTTTTCAGTAGGGCTGAAAAACCGAAATTTGACTATGAAATGTACCTTTAAAATTTTATAACTCCAAAACTATACGTCGCAGCGCGCTGAAAACAACGTGGACGTGCTTTAAATAACGGATACTACAAATAAGAAATAAAAAATTTTGAAAATCTGTTAACCGAAAAAAGACTTAGAAATTTTTCGATATAATTTTGTATGAAAAAGTCCAAAATATGTAAAAAATGTCGAAAATAAATGTAAATGTACGCTTTTTATCGCTTCTTTCAACGTAAATAAATAGAGTAGTGCAAATAGAATTTTATAGAAGCGCAAAAGTTGTCAATATTTCAGTTTTCAGATGTGAAAATGTATACTTTGTATGAAAACCGTGACCCACCTTTATACCTCGGTTCGGTATAAGAAAAACGTATGTTTTGCAAATTTTTGGCCTTCGGTTGGTGTTAGGGGCGCAAACGGGGTGTCAGCGGATAGGTCTCGTATAGGCGCACAATATCTACGAACAAAGCACACAGGGTTGTCGAACAAAAGTTTTCAGTAGGGCTGAAAAACCGAAATTTGACTATGAAATGTACCTTTAAAATTTTATAACTCCAAAACTATACGTCGCAGCGCGCTGTAAACAACGTGGACGTGCTTTAAATAACGGATACTACAAATAAGAAATAAAAAATTTTGAAAATCTGTTAACCGAAAAAAGACTTAGAAATTTTTCGATATAATTTTGTATGAAAAAGTCCAAAATATGTAAAAAATGTCGAAAATAAATGTAAATGTACGCTTTTTATCGCTTCTTTCAACGTAAATAAATAGAGTAGTGCAAATAGAATTTTATAGAAGCGCAAAAGTTGTCAATATTTCAGTTTTCAGATGTGAAAATGTATACTTTGTATGAAAACCGTGACCCACCTTTATACCTCGGTTCGGTATAAGAAAAACGTATGTTTTGCAAATTTTTGGCCTTCGGTTGGTGTTAGGGGCGCAAACGGGGTGTCAGCGGATAGGTCTCGTATAGGCGCACAATATCTACGAACAAAGCACACAGGGTTGTCGAACAAAAGTTTTCAGTAGGGCTGAAAAACCGAAATTTGACTATGAAATGTACCTTTAAAATTTTATAACTCCAAAACTATACGTCGCAGCGCGCTGAAAACAACGTGGACGTGCTTTAAATAACGGATACTACAAATAAGAAATAAAAAATTTTGAAAATCTGTTAACCGAAAAAAGACTTAGAAATTTTTCGATATAATTTTGTATGAAAAAGTCCAAAATATGTAAAAAATGTCGAAAATAAATGTAAATGTACGCTTTTTATCGCTTCTTTCAACGTAAATAAATAGAGTAGTGCAAATAGAATTTTATAGAAGCGCAAAAGTTGTCAATATTTCAGTTTTCAGATGTGAAAATGTATACTTTGTATGAAAACCGTGACCCACCTTTATACCTC
>CAWUPE010001331.1:0-2500 GCA_963924145.1 Pyrausta purpuralis
TACTGGAATGTTTCTTCTGAACTTAACAAAATCAAATCAAACCTAACCTAATCTAACCTAACCGTGGGTTACCTAAATGGATTTTTTTGTTAGTTTTTGGAATCTTTCATCTGAACCTAACAAAATGAAACCTAACCTAATCTAACCTAACCTTCGGTTACCTAAGGGTGTTTTTTTCTAGATTTTGGATTTTTTACTGGAATGTTTCTTCTGAACCTAACAAAATCAAACCTAACCTAATCTAATCTAACCTTCGGTTACCTAAATGGATTTTTTTGTTAGTTTTTGGAATCTTTCATCTGAACCTAACAAAATGAAACCTAACCGAATCTAACCTAACATAAGGTTTTTTTTTTTTAGTTTTTGGAATCTCTCTAACCTAACCTAACCTAACCTAACCTAACCTAACCTAACCTAACCATGGGTTTTTTTTTCCCAACCCAAAAAAATAACTTATTTTACGCCCGCCGCGTCGCGCGCACGATATTGCGCGTTCAGAATTTTTCGACATTGGAGTCGGTCGCTTGTCCACTCGTGACAGAATTGAAACGAAGAGCGCAGCAACGCGTTTGTTAGTATCAATCCGTGGCGAGAGGGGCGTGCAAACACACTCCGCGGCGCTGTGGGCGCGCATTGCGCGTGCGCACGACAGCGAAGTGTCGTTCGGAGGAAAGGCAAAGAGCGGCGGGAAGGCGCGCGCCCTTCCGTTTAACCGCCGTTCGTTGAGTACTCTAGCTGGCATCGTCGGTCTCTTCAGGCGCGTCGCACCACTTGTTGTTTGTTATGTGTGCGGTGTGAGCGCGGTAGAGTCGCGGCGGCGCTGGCTTTGTTAAACTTTGTAGATCGACGGATCCGTTATTGTATATATGGATTTCGTAGAAACGGTCTCACTCAAGGCCTATATTGTGTTCCATGCGTATGTGTGTAACACTTTGGTCCGATGCAATTCTATCAGTGTTGTGTCTGAAAAGCGCCGATGGACGGTTAATATGCGTCCTCGTCAATTTTCAACAACACTGACGGAGGAGCGTCATACATATTTTTCTGGTCTGGTTCGGGATCTCTCTTGCTCCGGGCTGTTTGTCGCTAATGTGTACAAAACGTCAGTTGGAAGAGTTTTTTTTACATAAAAGTGAAAAGTGATCTGTGCGAACCTTCAGTGTGGGCGCCTCCTTCATTTGGAGCGCTAAGTGCCCTTGTTCGCGATCTGATCGGAGACGACACAGATCGCGTACAGCGTGCGACACACCGATATATTATGACCAATATAGTCACGCCTCGATATCCGACGGTAAAACGTCGAATCGGGCGCAAGACACAGAACAGAGTAGAGAGATGAACACGCGTCGCGTGTTTTTTTTTCTACTTTTATCATGTGTAAGCTCCCTGGTTGATCCTGCCAGTAGTTATATGCTTGTCTCAAAGATTAAGCCATGCATGTCTCAGTGCAAGCCGTATTAAGGCGATACCGCGAATGGCTCAATATATCAGTTTTGGTTCCTTAGATCTTACTCAGTTACTTGGATAACTGTGGTAATTCTAGAGCTAATACATGCAATCAGAACTCTGACCAGTGATGGGATGAGTGCTTTTATTAGATCAAAACCAATCGACGGAGGGCCTCGCGTTCGAAGTCGTTAATTTTGATGAATCTGGATAACTTTTGCCGATCGCACGGTCCAGTACCGGCGACGCATCTTTCAAATGTCTGCCTTATCAACTTTCGATGGTAGTTTCTGCGACTACCATGGTTGTCACGGGTAACGGGGAATCAGGGTTCGATTCCGGAGAGGGAGCCTGAGAAACGGCTACCACATCCAAGGAAGGCAGCAGGCGCGCAAATTACCCACTCCCGGCACGGGGAGGTAGTGACGAAAAATAACGATACGGGACTCTTACGAGGCCCTCGTAATCGGAATGAGTACACTTTAAATATTTTAACGAGGAACAATTGGAGGGCAAGTCTGGTGCCAGCAGCCGCGGTAATTCCAGCTCCAATAGCGTATACTAAAATTGTTGCGGTTAAAAAGCTCGTAGTTGCATTTGTGCGCCGCGCTGTCGGTGCACCGCATCCGCGGTGATACTGACACGTTTGCGGAGCATATCGTCGGTGAGCCGACGGTCAAACGTCGGTTCAATATCAAAATCCTATCGCGGTGCTCTTCATTGAGTGTCGAGATGGGCCGACAACTTTACTTTGAACAAATTAGAGTGCTCAAAGCGGGCTCAAAATGCTGCTTGAATATTTCGTGCATGGAATAATAGAATATGATCTCGGTTCTATTTTGTTGGTTTTCAGAACTCCGAGGTAATGATTAATAGGGATAACTGGGGGCATTCGTATTGCGACGTTAGAGGTGAAATTCTTGGATCGTCGCAAGACGAACATCAGCGAAAGCATTTGCCAAAGGTGTTTTCATCAATCAAGAACGAAAGTTAGAGGTTCGAAGGCGATTAGATACCGCCCTAGTTCTAACCGTAAATATGTCATCTAGCGATC
>CAWUPE010001331.1:10000-20507 GCA_963924145.1 Pyrausta purpuralis
TCTTGACCTACTTACAATTTTAAAAGTATTATAAAATAAAATGACGGAATTTCCAGCATTCATAATAATATTAGTTTAAGATTTATTTTAGTTTACTAAATAGGTAAAAAGCGCAGGAAATAGCAACGACGCGCCTACTAGACTAGTATAATTTACTAGGGTGGACGAGTAACATCTGAAAGTTTGTCAATATAATAAATAACCAAGCTAAAAAATAAAATCATGATTTATCAATTTATAACCATGTTTCTATCTTAATTACAAATAAAACTTAAGTATTAATAGTATGTATGTATGTATGTATGTATGTATGTATGTATGTATGTATGTATGTATGTATGCCTACTTTATGGGTACCTATATGATGCGAATATCACCTGTCAGTCCTGTCACCTTTTGATTTGTATGAACAGGGCGTCATTTTCAATTTTTTCTGGTTTATATCCTCACTGACATTGTAGGTATGAGGCGCAATTGCAATAGTGTTTTTAATATTTTCGTTTATTAGTTGAGCGCGTTAATACTTAATGTATGTAAGTTGATAATAAAAATGCTTTAAATTTCTAGCTTAGTTTATAGAGATATATTGTAATATTGATTTGGCATTATAATGACGAGGTAGGCACTTTTTTACTGCCTATATGGAATGCCACGCCCCTGCTAACTGACCCACCCACCTATTATGCGGTGGATATATGGCGCGTCCATATTAATAGGACTATTACATAATATTTTTTTCATATCCCCTTATACGATGGCCACACGGGGAAGGGCTGGGAGGGTGGGGTACACGGTACACGGCGGGCGAGGTGTGATTTAGTGGTTTAAAAGAAATTTGAATGTGCCTTTTTTATTTTTGAAAATTCCTTGGTTAGTGCAAAAATTTGATCGGATTGAATAAAAATAAATTAGGTAACTACCAACATAATGTATGTAGATAGGAGGTACTTATTAATGAAATGCAATGCAATGCAATACAATAATAATAATAATAATAAGTATATTGGGATAATTTTATCCGATAAATTTTTTAGGTTTTTTTATCCGATAGGTTTTGGTAATCCGTCTCATACATACACTGCTCGATGAATGCAGAGCAACGGTATCAAATCGATACAGATACAATATTTGTTAACTGTTTGTAGGTATTTTAACAAACATAAACACTTAAATACATGTAATAGGGGGTATAAAGTTTGTCCGGTTGGTTTGTTATTTTAGTCAAGTATTTGTTATGGATTGTTTCATATTATTTGTATATATATGAAATTGAATATATATATATTCAATTTGTACGTTACTCTTAATAAGTTTGTTGGACTTGATCTCCCAATATTTTATTTATTGTTTAACACGCTTATATTATTAGCTTCACTTGTAACTATGTATGTGTAAGAAAAACTTGGAATCGTTATTTGACCCACTTTCCGGTCTTCGATTAGGATGAAATTTTGCACACGCTCTGACTTTTGATGACAATACATGACAAGCTAAGAAACGTCATTACAAAACCAATATGGCGGCCTCCCCAAGATGCCAAACAGGCTATTGGAAATGGGTAAAAACCCATTATATGAGTATCAAATGAAAGGGTTTGCTCTCAGGAATACGACAAAAATAGTCACGTGACTTAAATCCAACATGGCGGACATTAAAGATATCGATTTGGCTATTTGAAATGCACCCCCATGATATGGGTATTAAATGAAAGGGTTTGCTGAATTTGATACGATAAACATGATAGTTTTTTAAACTATTGTAATTATTAGTTTGTAAATGTAACCGAACCATGGGTTACCTAAATGGTTTTTTTTGTTAGTTTTTGAAATCTTTCTGGAATGTTTCTTCGGAGCCTAACAAAATCAAACCTAACCTCATCTAACCTAACCTTCGGTTACCTGAGGGTGTTTTTTTCTAGATTTTAAATTATTTCTGGAATGTTTCTTCTGAACCTAACAAAATGAAACCTAACCTAATCTAACCTAACCTTCGGTTACCTAAGGGTGTTTTTTTCTAGATTTTGAATTTTTTACTGGAATGTTTCTTCTGAACCTAACCTAATCTAACCTAACCTTCGGTTACCTAAGAGTGTTTTTTTCTAGATTTTGGATTATTTCTGGAATGTTTCTTCGGTGCCTAACAAAATCAAACCTAACCTCATCTAAGCTAACCGTGGGTTACCCAAATGGATTTTTTTGTTAGTTTTTGAAATCTTTCTGGAATTTTTCTTCGGACCCTAACAAAATGAAACCTTACCTAATCTAACCTAACCTTCGGTTACCTAAGGGTGTTTTTTTCTAGATTTTGGATTTTTTACTGGAATGTTTCTTCGGAGCCTAACAAAATCAAACCTAACCTCATCTAACCTAACCGTGGGTTACCCAAATGGATTTTTTTGTTAGTTTTTGAAATCTTTCTGGAATTTTTCTTCGGACCCTAACAAAATGAAACCTTACCTAATCTAACCTAACCTTCGGTTACCTAAGGGTGTTTTTTCTAGATTTTGGATTTTTTACTGGAATGTTTCTTCGGAGCCTAACAAAATCAAACCTAACCTCATCTAACCTAACCGTGGGTTACCCAAATGGATTTTTTTTGTTAGTTTTTGAAATCTTTCTGGAATTTTTCTTCGGACCCTAACAAAATGAAACCTTACCTAATCTAACCTAACCTTCGGTTACCTAAGGTGTTTTTTTCTAGATTTTGGATTTTTTACTGGAATGTTTCTTCGGAGCCTAACAAAATCAAACCTAACCTCATCTAACCTAACCGTGGGTTACCCAAATGGATTTTTTTGTTAGTTTTTGAAATCTTTCTGGAATTTTTCTTCGGACCCTAACAAAATGAAACCTTACCTAATCTAACCTAACCTTCGGTTACCTAAGGGTGTTTTTTTCTAGATTTTGGATTTTTTACTGGAATGTTTCTTCGGAGCCTAACAAAATCAAACCTAACCTCATCTAACCTAACCGTGGGTTACCCAAATGGATTTTTTTGTTAGTTTTTGAAATCTTTCTGGAATTTTTCTTCGGACCCTAACAAAATGAAACCTTACCTAATCTAACCTAACCTTCGGTTACCTAAGGGTGTTTTTTTCTAGATTTTGGATTTTTTACTGGAATGTTTCTTCTGAACCTAACAAAATCAAACCTAACCTAATCTAACCTAACCTTCGGTTACCTAAGAGTGTTTTTTTCTAGATTTTGGATTATTTCTGGAATGTTTCTTCTGAACTTAACAAAATCAAATCAAACCTAACCTAATCTAACCTAACCGTGGGTTACCTAAATGGATTTTTTTGTTAGTTTTTGGAATCTTTCATCTGAACCTAACAAAATGAAACCTTACCTAATCTAACCTAACCTTCGGTTACCTAAGGGTGTTTTTTTCTAGATTTTGGATTTTTTACTGGAATGTTTCTTCTGAACCTAACAAAATCAAACCTAACCTAATCTAACCTAACCTTCGGTTACCTAAGAGTGTTTTTTTCTAGATTTTGGATTATTTCTGGAATGTTTCTTCTGAACTTAACAAAATCAAATCAAACCTAACCTAATCTAACCTAACCGTGGGTTACCTAAATGGATTTTTTGTTAGTTTTTGGAATCTTTCATCTGAACCTAACAAAATGAAACCTAACCTAATCTAACCTAACCTTCGGTTACCTAAGGGTGTTTTTTTCTAGATTTTGGATTTTTTACTGGAATGTTTCTTCTGAACTTAACAAAATCAAATCAAACCTAACCTAATCTAACCTAACCGTGGGTTACCTAAATGGATTTTTTTGTTAGTTTTTGGAATCTTTCATCTGAACCTAACAAAATGAAACCTAACCTAATCTAACCTAACCTTCGGTTACCTAAGGGTGTTTTTTTCTAGATTTTGGATTTTTTACTGGAATGTTTCTTCTGAACCTAACAAAATCAAACCTAACCTAATCTAATCTAACCTTCGGTTACCTAAATGGATTTTTTTGTTAGTTTTTGGAATCTTTCATCTGAACCTAACAAAATGAAACCTAACCGAATCTAACCTAACATAAGGTTTTTTTTTTTTAGTTTTTGGAATCTCTCTAACCTAACCTAACCTAACCTAACCTAACCTAACCTAACCTAACCATGGGTTTTTTTTCCCAACCCAAAAAAATAACTTATTTTACGCCCGCCGCGTCGCGCGCACGATATTGCGCGTTCAGAATTTTTCGACATTGGAGTCGGTCGCTTGTCCACTCGTGACAGAATTGAAACGAAGAGCGCAGCAACGCGTTTGTTAGTATCAATCCGTGGCGAGAGGGGCGTGCAAACACACTCCGCGGCGCTGTTGGGCGCGCATTGCGCGTGCGCACGACAGCGAAGTGTCGTTCGGAGGAAAGGCAAAGAGCGGCGGGAAGGCGCGCGCCCTTCCGTTTAACCGCCGTTCGTTGAGTACTCTAGCTGGCATCGTCGGTCTCTTCAGGCGCGTCGCACCACTTGTTGTTTGTTATGTGTGCGGTGTGAGCGCGGTAGAGTCGCGGCGGCGCTGGCTTTGTTAAACTTTGTAGATCGACGGATCCGTTATTGTATATATGGATTTCGTAGAAACGGTCTCACTCAAGGCCTATATTGTGTTCCATGCGTATGTGTGTAACACTTTGGTCCGATGCAATTCTATCAGTGTTGTGTCTGAAAAGCGCCGATGGACGGTTAATATGCGTCCTCGTCAATTTTCAACAACACTGACGGAGGAGCGTCATACATATTTTTCTGGTCTGGTTCGGGATCTCTCTTGCTCCGGGCTGTTTGTCGCTAATGTGTACAAAACGTCAGTTGGAAGAGTTTTTTTTACATAAAAGTGAAAAGTGATCTGTGCGAACCTTCAGTGTGGGCGCCTCCTTCATTTGGAGCGCTAAGTGCCCTTGTTCGCGATCTGATCGGAGACGACACAGATCGCGTACAGCGTGCGACACACCGATATATTATGACCAATATAGTCACGCCTCGATATCCGACGGTAAAACGTCGAATCGGGCGCAAGACACAGAACAGAGTAGAGAGATGAACACGCGTCGCGTGTTTTTTTTTCTACTTTTATCATGTGTAAGCTCCCTGGTTGATCCTGCCAGTAGTTATATGCTTGTCTCAAAGATTAAGCCATGCATGTCTCAGTGCAAGCCGTATTAAGGCGATACCGCGAATGGCTCAATATATCAGTTTTGGTTCCTTAGATCTTACTCAGTTACTTGGATAACTGTGGTAATTCTAGAGCTAATACATGCAATCAGAACTCTGACCAGTGATGGGATGAGTGCTTTTATTAGATCAAAACCAATCGACGGAGGGCCTCGCGTTCGAAGTCGTTAATTTTGATGAATCTGGATAACTTTTGCCGATCGCACGGTCCAGTACCGGCGACGCATCTTTCAAATGTCTGCCTTATCAACTTTCGATGGTAGTTTCTGCGACTACCATGGTTGTCACGGGTAACGGGGAATCAGGGTTCGATTCCGGAGAGGGAGCCTGAGAAACGGCTACCACATCCAAGGAAGGCAGCAGGCGCGCAAATTACCCACTCCCGGCACGGGGAGGTAGTGACGAAAAATAACGATACGGGACTCTTACGAGGCCTCGTAATCGGAATGAGTACACTTTAAATATTTTAACGAGGAACAATTGGAGGGCAAGTCTGGTGCCAGCAGCCGCGGTAATTCCAGCTCCAATAGCGTATACTAAAATTGTTGCGGTTAAAAAGCTCGTAGTTGCATTTGTGCGCCGCGCTGTCGGTGCACCGCATCCGCGGTGATACTGACACGTTTGCGGAGCATATCGTCGGTGAGCCGACGGTCAAACGTCGGTTCAATATCAAAATCCTATCGCGGTGCTCTTCATTGAGTGTCGAGATGGGCCGACAACTTTACTTTGAACAAATTAGAGTGCTCAAAGCGGGCTCAAAATGCTGCTTGAATATTTCGTGCATGGAATAATAGAATATGATCTCGGTTCTATTTTGTTGGTTTTCAGAACTCCGAGGTAATGATTAATAGGGATAACTGGGGGCATTCGTATTGCGACGTTAGAGGTGAAATTCTTGGATCGTCGCAAGACGAACATCAGCGAAAGCATTTGCCAAAGGTGTTTTCATCAATCAAGAACGAAAGTTAGAGGTTCGAAGGCGATTAGATACCGCCCTAGTTCTAACCGTAAATATGTCATCTAGCGATCCGCCGACGTTATTACAATGGCTCGGCGGGCAGCTTTCGGGAAACCAAAGATTTTGGACTCCGGGGGGAGTATGGTTGCAAAGCTGAAACTTAAAGGAATTGACGGAAGGGCACCACCAGGAGTGGAGCCTGCGGCTTAATTTGACTCAACACGGGAAATCTCACCAGGCCCGGACACCGGAAGGATTGACAGATTAACAGCTCTTTCTTGATTCGGTGGGTGGTGGTGCATGGCCGTTCTTAGTTGGTGGAGCGATTTGTCTGGTTAATTCCGGTAACGAACGAGACTCTAGCCTGCTAAATAGGCGTCGCCATTTAGGTGCGCGTGGCTCTGTCACGCAACTCACTGGCGACGTATTAAAATTCTTCTTAGAGGGACCGGCGGCTTCGAGCCGCACGAGATTGAGCAATAACAGGTCTGTGATGCCCTTAGATGTCCTGGGCCGCACGCGCGCTACACTGAAGGAATCAGCATGTTCTCCCAGGCCTAGAGGCCCGGGCAACCCGTTGAAACTCCTTCGTGCTGGGGATTGGGGTTTGCAATTATCCCCCATAAACGAGGAATTCCTAGTAAGCGCGAGTCATAAGCTCGCGTTGATTACGTCCCTGCCCTTTGTACACACCGCCCGTCGCTACTACCGATTGAATGATTTAGTGAGGTCTTCGGACCGACACGCGGTGGCTTCACGGCCGTCGGCGTTGTTGGGAAGTTGACCGAACTTGATCATTTAGAGGAAGTAAAAGTCGTAACAAGGTTTCCGTAGGGGAACCTGCGGAAGGATCATTAACGTGTTTACAACGTACACGTTACACGCGTACAGTTGTATACATAAAATGTTCATCCAGACACAAAAATATACACCCTCTCGATAGAGAGGGCGTCGTCGTACCGTCATATCGACTCGGATAGATCGAAATCCGCGATCTTAGTCGTAGACGGTATGTTCGAAAAAAAAAAACAAAAAAACAATGCGGTTGGATTTGACGATTGTGTGCGCGTATGCGTGCGATCGTCTTTATTCAGTTACAAAAACAAATTTTATATTATTTTTTATACGTTGTTTACACCAAAAATAACCACTAAACCATTACCCTGGACGGTGGATCACTTGGCTCGCGGGTCGATGAAGAACGCAGTTAACTGCGCGTCATAGTGTGAACTGCAGGACACATTTGAACATCGACATTTCGAACGCACATTGCGGTCCGTGGAGACACATCCAGGACCACTCCTGTCTGAGGGCCGGCTGCATAAATACAATAACCACACTGCGCGTGTTTTTGTGTATGTGTCATACATATACACGCACACCACGTGCATATGACGGTTCTTAACGCGTGTGTCATCTTGTATGCGTATGCGTTAGGTCCGTTCAAATATATATTTTTGAAAACAATTGTCGTTCGCTCGTTTTATTCGTAATCCTTGGGCGCGACTCTTCGATATACCAATTGTAAGAGAGCGCTCCTCGGTGTTTTGCGTATAAAAATACACGACGATCGATGCGTTTGTTTTCGTGAAACCTGTAGGCGGACTCGACGTCCGAAGAGGCGCGCATCGACGCCGTCGTCATCGTGTGTGTGTTCAACACTCGCGATCGTCGGCGTCGTCGTGTGCGTCGACGGATATCGTGTCTGCCTCCCATTTTATCGTTGGCCTCAGATCAGGGAGGATCACCCGCCGAATTTAAGCATATTAGTAAGCGGAGGAAAAGAAACTAACTAGGATTTCCTTAGTAGCGGCGAGCGAACAGGAAAATAGCCCAGCACTGAATCCCGCGGTTTTTCAGATCGCGGGAGATGTGGTGTTCGGGAGGTTCCGCTTTCTCGTCGTCGCGTCTCCCGTCCAAGTTCGTCTTGAACGGGGCCGTTTTCCCGTAGAGGGTGCCAGGCCCGTAGTGACGGAGGGCGGCGGCGAGAGGGACTCTCCTCAGAGTCGGGTTGCTTGAGAGTGCAGCCCTAAGTGGGTGGTAAACTCCATCTAAGGCTAAATATTACCGCGAGACCGATAGCGAACAAGTACCGTGAGGGAAAGTTGAAAAGAACTTTGAAGAGAGAGTTCAAGAGTACGTGAAACCGTTCAGGGGTAAACCTGCGAAACTCGAATGAACGAACGGAGAGATTCATCGTCATTCCGCGGCGTGCGTGTGCGTGTTTAGATGTGATGCGATCTCGGTCGTGTCGCACTGCGCGTCGCTCGTTCACGTCCGCGGACGGCGTGCACTTCTCTCTTAGTAATGCATCGCGACCCCGTTCGATGTCGGTCTAAGCGCCGTTCGGGAGCCCATTCGTCCCTCTCGGGGGGCGGGTGGACCGTGACGGTGGCCGACCGGCTGTCGGACGGTATAAATTGTGAATCGCGCACGCGTCTTCGGCGCGTCCGGCCCGACGCAAGGTTCGTGACGTTATCTAGGTCCTGCCTATGTGCGGATTTCGGTGCGTCGCGCCTGTTGTCGCAGCCGTGTTGTCTCGGACTGTGCGCGTATCCGTCTGCGATGATTCAGTTTCGGGCACTCGCAGGACCCGTCTTGAAACACGGACCAAGGAGTCTAGCATGTGTGCGAGTCATTGAGATTATCAAACTGAAAGGCACAACGAAAGTGAAGGCGCGCGCTCGTCGCGCGCTCAGGGAGGATGGAGCGTCGGTCTAGGTCGACCTCTCGCACTCCCGAGGCGTCTCGTTTCCAATCCGTGAATGTAGGCGCGCTCTGAGCGCAGATGCTGGGACCCGAAAGATGGTGAACTATGCCTGGTCAGGTCGAAGTCAGGGGAAACCCTGATGGAGGACCGTAGCGATTCTGACGTGCAAATCGATCGTCGGAACTGGGTATAGGGGCGAAAGACTAATCGAACCATCTAGTAGCTGGTTCCGTCCGAAGTTTCCCTCAGGATAGCTGGCGTCGATTCGAACAGTCTCATCCGGTAAAGCGAATGATTAGAGGCATTGGGGCCGAAACGACCTCAACCTATTCTCAAACTTTAAATGGGTGAGAACTCCGGCTTACTCGAACGATGAAGCCGGAGATCTGATGACGGTGCCAAGTGGGCCAATTTTGGTAAGCAGAACTGGCGCTGTGGGATGAACCAAACGTAGTGTTAAGGCGCCTAAAAAACGCTCATGGGACACCATGAAAGGCGTTGGTCGCTCATGACAGCAGGACGGTGGCCATGGAAGTCGGAATCCGCTAAGGAGTGTGCAACGACTCACCTGCCGAAGCAACCAGCCCTGAAAATGGATGGCGCTGAAGCGTTTTTGCCTATACACTACCGTTACGGGCATGTGAGACGTGCATCTTTACGGTGTCATGTCATTAAGCCGTAACGAGTAGGACGTGCGCGGCGGAGAGCGCAGAAGGGTCTGGGCGTGAGCCCGCTTGGAGCCTCCGTCGGTGCAGATCTTGGTGGTAGTAGCAAATACTCCAGCGAGGCCCTGGAGGACTGACGTGGAGAAGGGTTTCGCGTGAACAGTAGTTGCTCGCGAGTCAGTCGATCCTAAGCTCAAGGAGAAATCTTATGTCGATGTGGCGTGTTTTTTTTTCGTTTTTCATTCGAAAGATGATAAATAACGCCCTTTGAGCGAAAGGGAATCAGGTTCCTATTCCTGAACCCGGCAGCGGAACCGTTTCAATAATCGTTCCCTCGTTTCAAAGCGAGTGTTCGACGGGGTAACCCAAAGTGGCCTGAAGACGCCGCCGAGAGGTCCGGGAAGAGTTTTCTTTTCTGCCTGAGCGTTCGAGTTCCATGGAATCCTATAGAAGGGAGATATGGTTCGGAACGCGAAGAGCACCGCATTTGCGGCGGTGTCCGGATACTCTCTGCGGACCTTGAAAATTCAGGTGAGGGATGTACGCGGAGTAGTCGCGCCGGTTCGTACCCATATCCGCAGCAGGTCTCCAAGGTGAAGAGCCTCTAGTCGATAGAATAATGTAGGTAAGGGAAGTCGGCAAATTGGATCCGTAACTTCGGAATAAGGATTGGCTCTGAGGACCGGGGCGTGTCGGGTTTGGACGGGAAGCGGAGGCGGCCGGTGCCGGGCCTGGTGGACGGCTCGTTCTCTTCACGGGGAGCGGGACAGAATCTGGACCCGCGTTCCGGCCTTCCGCGGATCTTCCTAGCCGTAAGGCCGTGTCGGTTTCGTCTCGTGCGCGATCGGCGCGGTTCTGTACGACCGCCGTTCAACGGTCAGCTCAGAACTGGCACGGACAAGGGGAATCCGACTGTCTAATTAAAACAAAGCATTGCGATGGCCCTCGCGGGTGTTGACGCAATGTGATTTCTGCCCAGTGCTCTGAATGTCAACGTGAAGAAATT